>PVIU01034372.1:0-11362 GCA_004026605.1 Ondatra zibethicus | reverse complement strand
GATACGGTATAAGGGATGTTTCAAGTGTGTCTGACATACAAACAAGAGTACTTCTCTATGTATGCTTTTCAATTTCCAATAACTGCCACAATATGTAACGTATATACATTTAAAAGAAAAACACAGACAAGAAATGGAGATTAGTAACATAAATCTAGCAATTGGGGAGGTGGCTTAGTCAGCAACATGGGTTTTTTTTTCTTAATTTATTTATTAGATTTTTTTTTAAAAAAATACCAATCCAAATTCCCATTCCTTCCCCTCCTCCCATTCTCTCCACACACCATTCCACCCCACCTCCATCTAATCCTAAGAGAGGGTAAGACACTTTACTTGGTGGAAGATCCAAGACCCTCCCTACTATATCTAGACTGAGCAAGGTATACATCCAAAGAGAATAGGATCCTCAGAAGCCAGTACATGCAGTGGAGATAAATCCTAGTGCCATTGCCAGTGTCCCCTCTGTCTGCCCAGCCATACAACTGTCAACTGTCAGCAACATGTTATCTAAGAATGAGGACCTAAGTTCAGATTCCCCAGTACCCATGTAATAGTCAGGCACATTAGCAAACATATGTAACATTGCTTGGGAATGGAAACAAGAGAATACTTGCAACTTATTGGACAAATAGCGAAATCTGTAAGCTCTAGCTTCAGTGTGAGTCTGCTTTTGAAAGACTAAGGTGAGTTACTAAAGTAGACACCTTTGACCTTTACACTCAATATGTACATATGATCCCATGCATGCACATGTATATGCACAGATGAATAAGTATCTATACACATATCACGTATGTAAATTTTTTAAAGGTGTATGTGTCCCAATAATTTCCTTTCCTCATTAACAAAAGAATAACTCATTTCCTATTGATGCTGATTCATAAATTTACTGTCTCTGCTGGTTAAATAATAAAATAGTTAATACAAATGAAAAAGAAGCTCCTCCTGAACTTAGTCTCAATGCCTGAACATATATCTGCAGTGTTATTTTCTTAGGAAGTCCCTTGATTTATAAAATACTATGTCTGTAGAGTTAGAGGAAAATAATATTCTGATAATTATTAAAAGAGTAAAAAACATTATTTTTTTAATAATTATATAATTATTCAATACAGTTCCAGTAGATGTCAAAGCTATTGCAACGAGGGAATTAGAGTCAATGTATGGGAAGGAACAACAAAGGTAGGTGAATTCTTTCTAAACTGACTTACCAGGATTCTTGCTGAAACCAGTTCAATGGCTTATACATAAAAGGTATAGAAGGAGGAAATCCCATTAGAGTTCAAGAGTGATAATATACAATGATGTGGTAGGGGTCAATTCTTCTGAAACATGCCTAGTATGGTTGTTATTAAAATATGAGCAATCACTACCCATCAGTGACAGGAAACAAGGAAGGCCAAGGCCGAGCTATGGTCAAGAGGTGAAATCAGAAGAGTTAAATAGTCACAGGTGAAGAAAAATGTCTTTGTTAGTAACGTGTATTAGAAAATCAAAAGGATATCCTTAACCCATTGAAAGGTTAGTTTCACTTTTGTCTCAAACTGGTATTGAAATAAAGCCCCATGACTTCTAGAAAATCAGCTTCTTATAGCTTGTTGCTTTCATTCTCAAGTCACGCTTAACACACATGATTCACAATAATTGCCTGACCTCCAGAAAATGGATATATGTTTCATCAAGCAAAAAATTAAGTATATATTCTATCTCTGAATTTTAATTCCTAAAAAACATGCATCCACAAGTCATAACTTTATATTTTCCTGGTTAGAATAGAGTAAGAAAATCACTATGATCTTCAAATGTGGAATGGTCTTTGAATGTGCCTGTAACCACTGAAAAAGGATAAGGAACTCTACTAACAAAGTAGAAATGATGACTGGCTATGTAGACAAAATTTGTATCTGAATAAATCATGAATACTTAGAATAAAAGTTGCCAGAACAAAGACAAAATACTGTGACTATAGGTCTCCTTCTTCATAAGTTAAACAAGAGCTTTATGAAGCAAATAACTACTTATTTCTGGACTACAGAATATCAGTAGACACAGGGATAGAAGGTGGATTACTTTACCATGACAAACTAGCCCTGTCATCAACCAAGGCAAAAGTGTCCTTCTACCAGTTTAATTGTAATAAATGTATTAGTATAGTGTTCTCTGCAGCCCCGATAATATACTTTTGTAAGAAGTAGACCAGACCTTTTAAACACAAAACAGAGTGGGCGGGGTGCCATAAATTGCTTCCTGTCTTATAATTCAATGATTTATGTTACTTAACACACACAAATGACTCCAAATAACACATATTGTTCTTTGGCTCATGGGTCCTTGTGTGGGACTTTGCGTCCAGCACTCCTCTGTAACATTTGGTGACAGCTCACCTGGCTCTCCTGAGTCAGGGTACAGCGTGGCCTTCTGTATAGATAAATTAGGGTCTGGTTGTACAGTTGAGCCAGCCATGTGTTCTGCTACCCATTTTCTATCCTCATATTTCTTCGTCATCTAAGTATTCTTTTTTTCTTTTTTTATTCTTCTCTCATATAATACCTCCTGACCACAGCCTCCCCTCCCTCTCTTCTCCCCTCTCCTGACTCCTCCTCTCTCAGAGATCTACTGCTTCTCCATTTCCATTCAGGAAAGAGCAGGCCTTCCACTGATATCAACAAAACATAACATAGCCGAAAACAATAAGAATCGGCACAAACTCACATATCAAGGCTGGGTGAGGCAACCCCAGTAGGAGGAAATAGGTCCCATGAGCAGGTATCTTAGAAGGATTTTTCAAATATCTTAATGTAGGATGCATTTTCTGTAAAAGTGAACATATGAGTATGAAAGAACTCTTGAGATATTAGCTCAGGAATGATAAGCTGATGAATAATGATAACATATTACATGTGCACAATGTAGTGTTATACCATAATAAATGAAGATACCTTGTTATTTGCAACATAGGGACTAGACAACACAAGGACACTATGTTACATGAAATGAGACAAGAACAGAAAGTGACTATGCATTCTTTCTCTTGTGTGGGAGCAAAAAAAAAAAAAAACAATGACCTGAAAATAAAGGTTAATTAATATTCCTAGGATTTGGAAAGGGCCAGGGAGCTGAATAAAGATGATTAGATTTGAATAGTGCATATACATTATGTGTGCTTGAAAATATACCAAACTTTATTAACATGTATAATTAATACATAATAGAAAGTAAAACAACAAAAAGTCAATACCCTCCCCCCAAAGAAGAAGAAAGAAAGAAATTGCATTGATATTCTTCTACCACATCCAATTTCCCAAAGCCTGTAACTATGACAATAGAAACCCAAGGGAATAGGAAATAGTCTCCGTTTCTTGGTGAGAAAAATGCTGTACACACGTTGGGTTAGGCAGAATAATATTTGCAGATAACGAGATTTGGAACTGCAATAATTTATGGCCTTCTACTCAGTCAAAATAAGACTTTCTGCTTTCCATCTGCCTAAAGATCCATTTAGTTTGTCCTATATGTATATTTTGTGTTTTGCCTCGATTTTGGAAGTAGAGTTCCAGCTCAGCTAGGGATCTGTGCAATAAATGTAAAATGTACCTGTCTCCATCACAGAAGAGCCTGAAAAGGCTGTGTGACTCACCGCTGCTACCCCTGTTGCCATCTTGAATGTTGGACCATTGATAGACTTTTCATTAAATCATCACTTCCTCACATGAACCAGGGACTGACTTCATTTCTTGTAATCTCACTAGCCATGGTTTCCCTCTCTCCAGTTTCAAAATTAAAAAATAGCAACTATTCTTTGATGGAAGGTGAAATTTGCATATGTAGAAACAAAATGAAAACATTGTCAACCATCCTTATAAACATGATATGGTACCATAGATCATTTTCAGGCCTTCATATTAATCCAACAAATTCTCTTACTTTGCCACTTTGAACATAAAGCAAACTTAAGAGACATTTCTGTCTTTTTTGATAGATTTATTTGCCCAGAATCTTCATACTCTTATATTATGTCACCACCAAATAATAGTTTATATTCTTCCAAGTATATATTTATATAGCAAAAATTGTTCCAATACCTCTACATATATAGGATATAAGTTTTTGTTTACTTCAAGCTTTGTTTCAGTTTGTACTTTAAGTAAAATAAAACCTATTTGTAAGGACTTGTTCCCCCATATGACAGTATCCAAAGGTAAAGATTTTCTGACATGATTTGATCATAAGGACTCTGTATTCATGATTGTATTTATATAATTATTAACAACAGTCTAATGGGTTTCATTGAAAGACTTTGCTACAAAGGGGTGTTGTCTCTTTGCTTTCTGGACTCCACAAGGTGGGCATCTTTGCCCTAACAATCACCTCACTGTAGAACCCCACATGTAGAAGCAAAATGGCTGTGAACTGAAACCTCTTGCACTATGAATAAATATAAGCCTCTTCCTCCTTTTCAGTTATTTCTAGTAAGCATTTTGTCTCAGTCAATGAAGACTAGACTCTAGCAGAATAATTGCAGAAGTAGAATAAGCAAGAAGGGATTTGTGTGGAGGGAAGTGTTTCCATAAACTCCCTGTGTCAAATGACTTACTTAGAGAAATAAGTGGAATCTCAAGTTTACTGAAACTGATAAGGTTTTCAAAGCCACATTTCAGTCATTTATTATAATAGAAAATATGTGTACAAAATTGTAGTATTCAAGCAAAAGGATAAACATTTTCCTTAAGTCATATCCTATTAAAAACCTCAGTTAGAGACAATATTTGACAAATCCTCAATTTTTTTAATAAAACACAAATTATTGCCTTTATTTCAGAACCAATTTGAGTACAAAGTGCAGATATGTCCAACAGATCATTTTCAAAACATATAAAGTCTACAATTCAGTTTAGTTTCATGTGTGTAAGTTGTCCTTAACATTCTTTAAAATTTTTCATCAGCTGAATAAATAAGGTGTCAAAATTTTTTCTTCAGTCCATTGGCTAACTCATTTTTTCCCTCAAAGAATTTATTTAGCTTGAAATAAAAACATATTAAAACTATTTCCACCCAACATTGAATTTTAAGGAGCATTTCATTAACTGAAAGTCAAGTCTCAATTTATTGGTATTAACAAATCATTCTTCACATTTTCCCTCTAGTGTTCATAGTCAATTTGGAAAATTTTATGAATCACAATTAAAGGTATCTTTATATTTAATCATGTTACATTATACATCAAATGCATATATATTATACAAAGGTCCACTTTCCATGGAAGTTTCTGTATCTATGTGGCTAAGTCACAAACAATTATTCCTTGTCTTCTAGCTTCCAAACTAGCTTGTCTATGTGCAGTGCGATAAAATAGTAAAAGAATGTACAGTAGAATATCAATTTTTATCTTAGAATTGTGAATGTTTGTCAAACATGCCTTTCCTATGAGGAAATATTGATGTTAACACTATACTAAACCTCTGTACAACTCTTTCCCCAAATGAATTAAAGAGTACTAGGCAAAGACCCATTATAATTATATATATTTTTATTGGCAAAAAGGACATTAATAATGAATGACAAGATGATAACTAAAGTAACCATGGAAACATGCGTTATGAGGAAAGCAGACACTTAATTTGTATAGCAGGACAAAAAGGAAAAATGTGTCACATTGTTCTTCGAAGATTTGAAAATAGCTCAGAATTTGAGAAGATAGTTCTGTAGTTAAGAGTAGTTAACAGCACTGGCTATTCTTCTAGAGAACCAGGGTTCAATTACCAGTACCTACACAGTGGCTAACAAACATCTGTAACTCCAGTTCCTTGGGATCTGATGTTCTCTTATGGTCTCCTTAGGAACTGCATGCATGTGATACACAGATACAGAAACAGGCAAAATGCTCAAATACTTAAAACAAAAATGAAAATGAAATATAATATTTATTAAAACCAGAAGTAAACATTTTTAAAACTTGGTCCAGTGAAATGGTTCAGGGGATAAAGATGCTTGCACTGAGTCTAAATAAAGCATACTGTGAACCCTAGGACTCATCTTGGTGAACAGAGAAGGGACAATTCTCACATGGTGTCCTTTGACCTCCACATAGGAAAAATAGCATATGTGTCCACCCCAAATTAAGGAGACACACACAATTAGTTAACAAGTAACAAAAACAATCAAAGACTATCTTCTGACATTTTAAGGAAAAAAGTCTAAATCAGAGACACTAAAAAATTGAACAGGTATTTTTCTTTGTCACAGGAAATATCTTCCTTCAGATATATAAATATAAAAAATGCTCTTAATAAAGAGCGAAAGATTTAAGAAATATATTCCTAATTACATGACTAGAACAGAGTAAATTTATAGTGCCTATTTAATTTATTTAAATGGACAAGTAAGGAAAGCACTCCTGAATGAGAATAGGAAAGCCTATTATTTAATAGCCCTTCTTAACTCTGTAAATTTGTGATTTTTTTCAAAAGAAATGGATCCCTCATAAGTAAAAGAGTTTACCAGCGAAAGAAACACACAGTCATGTGATAAAACCACCTTACCTTATACCTGCATAGGTGTGTGGTAAATTTTAGCATACCTTCTTTGTCAGACCCACAAGAAAGCACACTATAGTAACAATGGCACTTGCATGGAATAATAATTGTTGGAAATTTTCCTTATGGGAATTTATAATCATGTGTACATCTTTTCTGATTTTTTTTTAGTTTCTAAGCTTATTAAAGAGCTCAAATGTTAAGGCTAGTGATCACATCGGCTTCATTTTCTCTGTGTTAAACTCAAATAGGAAGCAAATACTTGTCACTCAAAATTATTTGCAAGATGATTGATTTGCACAGATTATTAAAAATGCCTCATAACTTTACACACTGAAACCCATATCCCAAATCTAAATAATTTAATATAAGAAAAACTATTATTAAATGCCTATGCATTCATAACAAGAAGGATATTCATACAATACATAGTTTAATAATTTCACTAAAGAACAGAGTTTATCGCTTCTCAATCTCTAACAATAGATATATTAATTTAACATGAGAGGCAAAAGTTTCCACTAGAGAGCTTAGGAAAGAAAGAGACCCAACAAAACTCACAGAAGTTTTGTGTTGAAACGTTTTCTTTTTTTAACTGCAGATGCCTGCAGTATGTGACATGCATCAGAGAAGAGCGGAGTCCATAATTCTTATGCTCACTTTTGCTCTGTCTGTGGTTAACGATGCTTAGAATGGAGAATCAAGAAAGTATATTTTCATGGTTGAATATTATACTCATGATCTACCCATATATTTAGATGTGTACCACCTTCCTCAGACCCGGAAAACAGTGCAGTTATCATTATTTTACTCTAAGGCCTATTATCAGGTTTCAATCTGAAAGTTTTTTGAGCTAATACTGAGCTTTCTTCTCTCCTCTAAAGAAGGATAGCATTCATAAACATATTTGACAGCTCATTGGCAATGCGCTCTTTGTCTTTATAGAAGTGGTATTTGTTTTTCTCTCCAATCATTTATCTTTCTTGTCAATAAATTCCCATTAAAACAAAATTATTTTCTTGGAGTTGAAATTTTCTAAGCAAAGTAAAAACCAGTTATCTTGACTCACTCAATTAATGCTAAAACTGACATTTTTGACTTGCATAAATCAAACAGCCATTGATGAACCAACAGGACCATAAACAGACATGGAATAAACAGATGAGGGATAATACATTCAAAACTTTGAAATAAATCAGAGTATTTACATTTTATGCACAGTATAAATTTTAATGCTCACACTCAGGAATCAGTCAGAAATAAAGGATTATCAAGTAATTTTAATACAATAGTTAACAGCTTAGCCTGTGATATCAGATGGAACCCTCAGCAAGTTCATTTCTGTGAAGATAGTTGCATGAAATATGGATGTTAAAAATGAATGTCAAACTTGCATGTTCTCTAAGCATTTAAAGAAATATTATACCTCAATTATTTAGGTAAAGATTCTGGCAAATAACAAACTCTATCTCTAAGACAAATGCCATTATTAATATAACTCAGAATTTTCCTCAGATTAAGGGCAAGAAAATCATCCTTAACAGCTATGAACATACTATTTGTGGAGAGATTGCTAATTTTGGCTCTTTTGAATGAGATTGGCTTTGTCTGGGTTATCTAAATAGTGCATTCATTTTATAGTCATATCTAATGAAATAATGGAACATGCTGTTTAAAATACACTTACTCAGCTTTGCTTCTGAATTCACAGCGAGAAGTCAGTTGCAAGGTCATGATGAGAAATTCTCTATGGATGCCTGCTGGAACTGAAAATTTGCTTTGCATCCGAATAAAGAATGGGAAAGTAAGAACTAAGTGGTTGCTTTTTCTTTCCTGTAAAGAAAATATAAATATCATATTTCTCTAAGGAGTCAAAAAAAATGAAATTGCTCTTTTGTCTTATTATCAGTCATCTTAATTTTAGGTTTAAAGAACAACTGCCTGGAAAAGGAAAAATTGCTGTAGCCAAAACGACTTCAGGGGATATTGAGTAAAAAGTATATTTTTCATGAAATATTTAATGACATGATACATAAATCATCAAGCTAAAATGCAATAAAAGTTGACTTGGGGGAAGTTAGAGAGGTTAAAGCTTACACACGTAATAAATGAGGAGCGCAGCTGCATTACCTTGAGGGGGGATGTTGTATCAGGACAGAGGTTTCCTGCAGAACTGATTTATTAAAGCATTCAAGAAAAATGTACTGAGTCTCTTGTCTCTTGTTCATAAAACACCCCCCCCAATCCATGCTGTTTCTATTTGCATGAATGCTGTGTGTGGATATTTGACTGTTACCCACAGAGTTGCAATCAAGCAGAAAAGCATAACCAGTTTTCTGACTAACAGAGAATTGCATGAGCCTTATATTTTGAAATTCTGGGGTTTTTACTCTGTTTAGTCAAAATCTGCATTTCACATTCCATAAAATTTGCATCAGGTAGGTGGAATTCAAACCAACAATGAAAGAAACAACCATATATCTTTGTCACCTCAGCTCAAACTTTTAAAAATTATCCTTGACTCTCTTGCCATCTAATCTTAAAGCATTCCTGTTGAGACATGACAGTTTTGCCTCTAATCAATCTAATATTGATCATTTTTCTTCAGTCTTGGCAAAACCAAGAGTGTACCATGACCTTTCACGTGTCTTGGCATGGTCTCCTTTCTGATTTTCCTGGTATTCAACCTCAGATATCACACTGATCATACTCCTCACATTTCCTACGTGTTTAAAGATTTACCAAGTCAGAAGATAGAACCGCCACATTTTAATTGGGAGAAATGGAAAATCAAGATGTTTCACATCGTTTAATTCTCACAATTCTGTGTCAGGAAACTCTAAGTGATGAACAGTTTATATAGATTATGAATTGGATATTTGGGAGCATAAGAATGAACTTCCTATGAAGGTGAAAAATTCTTCCTATTCCTAAACTAGATCTGACCAGTTCATACTGCAGTGAAGGACTCTCAACATACTTTTAAACAGAGGTAAAAACAGAATTATGAGAAAAATGTCCACAAAGAATGGTTGGGCACCGAGTGGGAAAAGTTATAGGAAGGAAATGGAATAGAGAGAAAGTATATAATTATATTTGAGTAAAAAAATAAAGCAAATAAAAATAACATCAACTTGTTTGCATAGGTTAATATTGAATCAAAAGCAGAACTGGAATTTGTCAGCATACCTTATATGGTACTGGCCAAGTCCACAGTCTCCTGGATGATCTGTTAGAAAGCAGTATCACAGCTTCTCTTTCTGGAAACACAGATTCTTTCCTACCCTTCTGCTGGAGAAAAAAACAACTCAGAATAGTCCCATCAAGGTCAGTATTTCAGGTAATTGAGGTTTTTCCAGTTTTACCTTTGTATTGTAATGCTTGCTATGACTGAATTGGTTGTTCCAAAGAGCGCTGCGTAGAATATTAGAAGAAAATGAGAAAGAGTGGGTTGGGGAATAGGAGATAAGCAAACTGCTATGTCCACCTGTGTGAGCTAATGCTGGTGAAAGGGAATTGCATAAGCGATTTCAAAAAACTGAAAGTGTAGCAAAAGTATATGTGGCAATCTAGTCCAGTGGAACATATTGCCAGTAGCCTTTTAGGATAGTTCTTTGGGAATTATTGGCAAAGATGCCATTGCTGTTCTTTGAGTTGCAGGCTATAAGGCTGATGTCTGCTCTGGCTGCGACGACATATCCACCCTGGAGGCAATCACTGGCAAGCAGAGAAACTGAGTCTTAGGTGGAGAGGTAATACACAAAAGCATTTCAGCCCTTTCAACCTACTGTGGGAAACACTGACCCCACTGACTTTGCGAATGATGAACCAGAAACTTCTTTCATCTTTGATTGGAACAAGCTACTGTGGATTATTTTTCTAGCTCTCATAGTTAATTTAATTCCATTTAATTTACAGGAAAAATTGAGTACTTATTAAAATGAGTGTATCTGTTTATAGAATTAATCAAAAAATATGAATCATTTTGTATTATATATAAATGCATTATATGTAATATATAATGCATTATATGTAATAATATGTAATATATATATAAATATTGAACTATGTTGCATTAATAGCGGTCCCACTCTGAGAGTGGGTCTTGTAGTTTAAGTTTCCACACAAGATGTAGTCTAGTTATTAAACCAGAAATTTTTTCATTTACAACCGTTAAATTTCAATTCTGATTCCCATTTTGCTACATATTGTTATACAATTTACTGGATTGTCTAAATCTTATTTTCTTCATGTTTAAGCTATGTATTCCAGCACCCTATCATATTTTGTATGCATGAAATTATGTAATGACTCAAAACGACCTTTGCAGCAATATTCAGTGGATGGTGACTGCTAATACTCTTAGAATCATCTTCTACTTAATTTAAATGCTATGTTGACCAGTGTCCTAAGCAAATAAGCAAGAAATAACAAGAAAAGAAAGCAGTGCCATTGAGAATAAGCAAGTTTTCAATTCTGATCTACAAACTGAAGACTTGAAGTCTCTAGAGTAACAAGAAATGAGTACATATCAGATTTGTGATATTAATCAACAAAATACTGAGATGTCTAAGAGGAAATGGCCCAAGATAGAAATCAAAAGTAGATACATGCAATAAAAAGATGAAGTGAATTTGTAAGATGTCATAATGTGATTTGGTACATAAAGAAATAAATATTGAATACATCTCCACAAAATTCAACATCATTGCTTCCGGTGTCAATCATTTGCTAGCTGAAGGTTTCTACCATTTATGGAGGAACAAAAACGAATTTCTTTAAAGCAAAGTAACACTGGAAGTACATGTTGAACAAGATTTTCTGGAAGG
>PVIU01034371.1:0-11413 GCA_004026605.1 Ondatra zibethicus | reverse complement strand
AAAGCAGCCGTGAACTTGAAAAGGGGCAGGGAAGTAGTAAATGAAAGGGACTGGAGGGAGGAAAGGGAAGGGGAAATAGTGTAATTATATTATGATCTCACAAAATGATAATAAAGCCCTTTAAAGGAAAAAAAAACCTTACAAACAGACTGGGGATACAGCTCAATTGGTATTGTGCTTGCTTTGCATGCATGCAGCCCTAGGTGCAGTCCCCAGCATACCAGCAATCTCGGCACTCTGGAGGTATGAATCCAGTGTCACCTGACAGGACTATCAGAAACTCAGGGTCATTCTTAGCTACTTAGACAGGTCAAAGCCACCTGGGATAAACGAGACCCCCATCTAAAAAATGTTTACGAGTGTTACCTGCACTGGTTGCATCTAAGGCTGACTGCGCTGATGTCCTTATCTATTGTGGCTTACATCTCCCGCACCTTTTGTGTTCAAGCCTCAATGTCTTCCTGTAGCAAATGTGACTGAAGCTCTAGAAACAGAAGGAAGTACCACCGAATTCTCTGTGGTCTATTTAGCTCATCCTACACAGCCTTGTCAACAAAAGTGGTCTAGCAACTTGTATGTCTTCCTCATTGCCATGTCACTACTGCTGTGGTATATACCACTGAATATTAACACCAGTCACTGATGGAGACCTGTTATTGTTGGGGATCCCAGTAAGTACTTTATGTACATTTCCTTGTCTAACAGTTTCTGTGATGTTGCCAGTTACATTATTTAGATAAAGAAGCCCAAGGTTAGAGAGATTGCATAAATGGCTATATTCATATGACCGTTCAGTGAATATTTCTGCTCTTCCACTTCCAGAGATCAGATTAGACCTTGTGTTTGGGCAACCCCCTATTATACAGTCCTGGCCAATGAAATGGTAGAGAACATTCTGTGCCATTTTGGGGCTAAGCTGTTAATTACAGCACCAAGATTCCTCAGGCTCTTTTCCCTTCTGCCATGGCTACTGGCAATGTCCAAGATGGTTACTGCCTGATCAGCCTGCGGCCCTCTGTGCATATATAGTATAAAGAGTGAACCTGTCTGAAGTAAACCTTTCTGAAACCACATTCAAAAATAAACACTTCGACCTCCAATTGGTCTCTGTCAGATATCTGATCATAGTGACGTAAGGATTGCTAATACCCTAATGGTATAGATCATCTCACATCCACCTCCCAAAGTTTGCATCATTTCTCAAAACTGTGCCATAATTTGAGGGTCAATCAATCATTCAACATAAGGCCTATGAGCCATTTCACATTAAAAACCAAAATATACTACAAATTTCTACTTTTAATAAAATTCTATTCCTTCTTTAAGTTATTAAGCAATGATGCCTTTACCACTTGCAATGTGTTTTTATTCTAGTATACATAAATGCAGATGGACGTTGTCATGAAACTATTTTTTAAGTAAGAATAATAATTTATTTCAAATGTGTTACCAACAGAGGCCCAGAAAATGTTACTTACAAAAACATTGAATAGAGAAATCAGGTACTTAATTGTTTGCAGCTGGCAAGGAAATGAATTAAAAACCCTTGAAATCAAGAGTTTTCATTTCATCCTGTTAAATGAAATGCAATCTCTATAATTATTTCCCATTTGCTCCTATTCCTCTGTGTTTAAGCGGACAGAAACAAAGATAAAAGCATATTTACTAAGTGCTGTGTTCTGAAGAGTACATACATTTCCTTTTGGAGCGATAGATTGCTAGGAGAGTGCCTTGCACAAAATTGGTAAAATGGACACATGTTGATGGTAAGTTGGAAAAGTAGATTCTAGCCTTAGTTGATATATATGACATATTGTAGATGTACACATACATATATATGTGTGTGTATGTATGTATGTATGTATGTATGTATGTATGTATGTACATAGACATGAATGTATGTAAAATATCAGTTTCTAACTTTTTGTATTTCTGCGTCAATATTGCTTTGTATTTAAAAAGGTTATAATACTTAAAACAAAAGAAGTAAATCTTTTACATAGAAGCCACAAACAGTTGGCATTTTTACTCCAGCATAGCCTATCCTTGTCTAATACTGGTGACTTCTATGTCCTATAGCTGGCCAATGCAGATGTTGCTTGATTGCTAGGTCTGAGCCTTACATCACAGAATAATAAGAATTTCACTTAATATTAGGCTGATAAACCAGATTCCCACTCATGTTCTCTATCCTTCTCTATTCCCTTATCCAGCCATTCTTCATTTCTCTTCTGCCTCTCTCTCTCTCTCTCTCTCTCTCTCTCCAATATCAGTATGAGAGATACCAAGCAAATGCTTGGAAATACTTAAAGAAGTGAAACAGGGTTACTGTGCTGCCTAGATTTATGTCAACTTGACACAAAGTAGTCATTCTGGAAGGAGGACCCTCCACTGAGAAAATGTCCCCACCAGATAGGCCTATGGACAAACCTGTGGTGCATTTTCCTGATTGATGATTGATGTGAGAGGGCCCAGCCCACTGTGAGTGATGCCACACTTGGGCTTGTGGTCCTGGGCATTCCTGGCACCTCAAGAGACTTGGAACTAGGCATGGTACTACATGCCTATATTCCCAGCACTTGGAGGATAAAAGCAGAGTCCAGCCTATGTTACCTAGTAAGTACTAGCCAGCGTAGGCTACTTAGTAAGACCCTGTCAAAGAAAGAAAGAACAGAAAGAAGGAGGAAGGAAGGAAGGGGAAGGGAGGAAGGAAATCAAAGCCCAGCATGGTGGCACACACTTTTAAATCCTAGTACTTGGGAGATAGAGGTAGTCACATATATGAGTTCAAAGCCAGCCTGGTCTACATAATGAGTTCCAGGTCAGCCAGAGTTACATAGTGAGACCCTGTCTCAAGCAAAACAAAACAACAACAAAAACCACACAAGCAAGTCAACAAACAAAACAGAGATTTGTTACCCACATAATCTTCACATTTTCTACCAGTAGAATTTAGTTAATGTGGAAAATCCTTCCACAGAGTCTGGGCAATAATTTTCTCTAAAATATTTTTCATTCATTGATTAATTCTTTAGAAAATAGCTCCCAGGAGTAGTAAAAACTCCTTAATCCAGATGAATTCATTTTATTATTTTTAATGGCAAGTTTAAAATTCATGTTTCTGAATATAACCTTTTTATTATATGTTTGAGACAGGGACTCATGTGGCCCAGGTTTGCCTCTAACTTGGTATAGAGATTAAGGATGACCTTGAACTTCTGACCTCTCAAGAGCTAGAATTTTGGGTATGTGCTGCCATGCCCAATTTATGTAATGCTAGGGATCTAGCCCAGGGTTTCATGCCTTCTGAAAAAAAAAAAACAGTTTCCTTTAAGGGGCTGGCCACTGGGAGTTTGACCATGCTCCAGTTAGCATATGGACAACACAAAAAGGTGCTACTTCTTAAGGAGGTTTAATATACTTTAATCATTTAGCATAGCCAAGGAAAAAAGAACAAAATTTCAGGTTGATGCCTTTGGTAAACAATTGTTTTCTGAAAGGGGTATAACCTTATAGGGAAGTTGGCTGTGCTTAGTGATGGCTGAGGGTCTCATCTTGTGCATCGTCTCTCATGTCAACCTATCTTTCCACAAGAAGGCATCAGGAGATGACACTACAAGGAGAAATGAGGTGACTGTCAGAGCCCTGTGCCTTCATTTCTGTACAGCCCATGAGATTCCCTGCCCTCCTCCATCCTGCACATCAAGCAGCTTTAGAAATCCGATGGATCTGCTACTCATGATGCAAAGAGAAAACAGTTCTTCCCATTCTCCTCGCTCCACTGGCCTAATAAATTTGCCCTGCTCTTCTAGACCCTCTTAGAGAGAGAGAGAACGAGAGAGAGAGAGAGAGAGAAAGAAAAAAGAAAGAAAACCTCTGCTTCTGCATCTACCTCAAGGATGTTTGACAGATTGTTCTTGGGTAGCTACTTCCTCAGTTTAATCACGCAATTCCACTCCTACACTCCCCGGTCTTTACTGAGTCTTGTGATTTCCCCACCCTCAGCTTAGTCATGCAATTACAATCATATTAAATTGCCTCCACCTGAGTGGTTTCCTATGCGCAAACATGTACGCGTGTTTTGGCATTGAGCAGAATCAGTTATTTAAGCACAATGCATTTCTTCGCACTCAAAGTCCAAGCCAGTGTTTCTGGATGATGTAACATGAAAGCTCCCTATGTAACAAACCATAACAGCAAAATCTGATTTAGCAGCAAGACTCAAGAACCAGGCATCTCTGCATTTAGTTTAATTGTTACCCAGCTCAGAATGAACTTAAAATGTCCTATGGTTTCCAACTCTTGGTTTTCCCGCTTTAGTAAGCCCCATGAATTAACTCACTAAGGGTTTTGCAATGACAGTTTTCTCTCTTGGGTTTGTAATTAGAATCATTAGTTGTCACTGGATAGGCCTCCAGACCTGGAGTCACATAAGATCAATTTTTCTTGGCATAGCTGTTGAATAAACCCTGGTCCTCTTCCTCCTGGGCATTTAGCCACGCGGCATTTCTCAGCTACCCTTGGAATTGGGCATAGTCATGTGACTGCACTGAAATAATATGACTCTAGACCCAGCTCATCAAACTCCCCCAAGCATCATCCTATAACAGGTATGTTCATCCCTCTATCCAAGATAGATATGAACTCAGCGCTAACCCAAATTGCATACTTAAAACTTAAGCGATTATTTTCACATTACATTTTATAGCTTGATTGTACAGATCTCCAGCATGAACTTTATAGATGACAATATCATTCTGAACATCAAAAGGTACTTCTTTTAGTGGTAGTAGTACTTATTTAGAAAGACAAGGTCTCATTAGCCCAGTACACTGGCTGCTTTTATGTCAACCTGACACAAGCTATGGTCATTTTGGAAAAGGAAACCTCAGTTAAGAAAATGCCCCCACCTGGTGGGCCTGTGGAATATTTTGCTGATTGATGATTGATGTGGGAGTGTTCAGACCACTTTTGGGTGGTGTCACCCCTGTGTTGGTTCTACAAGAAGGCAGGCTGAACAAGCAAGCCAGTAAACAGTGTTCCCCGTGACCTCTACATTAGTTGTCTCCAGGCCTTGACTTCTCACCCTGACTTCCCTGAATGATAGACTACAAGTTATAAACTGAAATAGACTCATTCCTCCTCAAGTTGGTTTGGTGATGGTGCTCATCACAGCAACAGAAACCATAAATAAGACACCCAGGTAGGCCCTAAGCACGATCTTCATGTCTCCAGCTCCCAAGTGCTGGGATTACAGGATATCCAGCTGTACTATCAAAAGTATTATATTTATCCCAAATAACAGCAATACATTTTTATTCTTTAGAATTTGGGAAAATATTCCACACTGGCTTCTTAATGTCATCTGAAAGATGCTTTCAGAAAGAAATCTCTTGTAACATCTGAGATGAGGTAGAAAGGAAAAACTAAGAGGATATAGAAAAGGAAATGGGTCACTCATATCCAAGTCTGGCTGAAGCCTCTTATCATCCAAGATTCAAGAATCTCAACAGACACTGACAAAAATTCACTGTGAACACAGCATATGTAGAAACAAATTCCATTTTTTCCTTTTATTTAACATAGATTTTTTTCTCCCTCATATAACATATCCTCCTGATTTTGGTTTCCCTTTCCTCTACTTCTCCAAGCTCCTCCTCTCCCATCTGGACCCACCCCTTTCTGTTTCTCATAGAAAGCAAGAGGGCTTCTATGGGATAATAATAAAACAAAATAAAATATAACAACATAAAATAAAAAACTAACACATCAAAGTTGGACATGACAAATCAACAGAAGAAAAAGAATCCAGGAGAGGGCATATGAATCAGAGACCCACTCGCCCACACACTCAGGAATCCCATAGAAACAGTAAGCTGGAAGTCATATGCAGGACACCTATATGATAAAAAGAGAGAGAGAAAAAAAACTATATAAATATAATAAAATAAAAAATAACACCCATTTTATGGAGCTATTCCAAATAACTATAAACTGAAACTCCCAGGAGAAAAAGAAAATCTGCACCTGTGCTAATGATTGATTACACAAGGCCAAATGACCGAGCTTCAAGATTACACACAGTTAAAATGCTCAAGATCAGAACCAAATTATCTTGGGCTATTTTTAGTCCTGTTGAAGGTCATTCATCACGTACCTGATCTAACATCCTCATGACTATCTGACGAGCAGTTCTCAACTTGTCAGCCATGATCCCTTTGTCAGTCACGATCCCTTTGGGGGTCAAATGACCCTTTCACAGGAGCTGCATATCAGATATCTATGTTATAATTCACACCAGTAGCAAAGTTACAGTTATGAAGTAGCATCAAAAATAATTTTATGGTTGGGGATCACCACAACATGAAGAACTGTATTAAAGGGTTATACCATTAGGGAGGTTGAGGACCACTGACTTAATCCTTTAAAATGTATTCTTAGACCATTAGTTTCCACCCGTCCAAAAGCAAAGATTTTCATCTGATAGAATATGGTACCCTTAGAAGTTTTCCCCTTTGCTGTAGCCTACCTACCTGTGATCCCCGGCAATATATTTATTTGGTAAATGCCTTGACTTACGACTCTCTTTTTTGATAAATAACAAAGTTCCATGTAACTACTTCTATAGGGCAACATGTCTTCCAGAGCAACCTGAATCATTGTTCTTGGGCCATGGTCAGTAATATCTGTCTAAAGAATAAACTATCAGCTGTTATGAAGGATAATTTTGCATTACATAAGAATGTTAAAGTAGGGAGCTGGGGGAATAGAAGGACATCCAAGGTTCTTCTCCAATTCACACATACACATGCACCTACACAAGAATGTTAAAATAGCAATGAACCATGCTTCAGGTCAAGGTACATATGACCTTTGATTTTAGGCTTACTTCTTCCCCAGCCATAAACTCTCTAAGAGTATCACAAGCAATATTACTTACCTGGTTTTCAATCAGGCACATCTCTTAACTCTCTTATGACTTAATATTGTTAGCAGGATTATTCTCTACTCTCCCCTTGGCTCCCCAATACTCTCACAATCTCTGTTGAATTCACATGAGACAAGACATAAAGTAGAAGACAGGTAGATTTTATTACAGGATAACGTGAGCCACTTTGAAGATTGTACAGTGACCAAGCAGGCACTGTGGAGGAAAACACTCTCAGGGTGAGACTGGGCAATGGCCAAGGAGACTTACATGTTTATGGAACCTTTATACTGTTTCCTAAAGTTTCTGGAACAGGTGGCTTTTCCAATGCAGGCAATTGACAGTCCCTTTTGGATTAACCTTATAAGGAGAGAACAGCAGTATTTTGTGTTCTTTACCAGGAAGCCTGCTAGACAATCTTACAAATCTTATTGGCAATTCAGAAGCTCAAATCTCCACCCGGGGCAAAGATGAGACTCAGGTGCCATTCTCTACATTAAGAATTATGTAACATAGTAGATTAAATTATTAAGAGGAAAAATAACAAATATATTGTGGTGGTTTGATAAGAATGCCCCCCAGAGGCTCATATAGTTGAATGTTTGGTCATCAGGAGTGGTACTACTTGAAAGGGATTGGAGGTGTGACCTTGTTGGAGTAGGTGCGGGCTTGTGGGAGGAAGTGTGTCCTTGAGGGTGGGCTTTGGGGTTGCAAAAAGCTCAAGCCAGGCCCAGTCTCTCTCTCTCTCTCTCTCTCTCTCTCTCTCTCTCTCTCTCTCTCTCTCTCTCTCTCTCCCCCTGTGGATCCAGGTGAAGAACTCTCAGCTCCTTCTGCAGTGCATGTCTGCCTTTGTGCTACCATACTACCTGCCATGACAATGGACCAAACCTCTGAAACTGTAAGCAAAGCCTAATAAGATTTGCTGTCCACAGCCACAGCAAACAGAACATTGACCAAGACATGTGTCTTAAAAAGGAATGCTTTGCCTCTTCTACCTTCACCTTTTCCCCCTTCATACGGTATTTTAAATCTTTATATACTTTCCTTTTTGCATTATTTCTTTCACTTTCATCTTTATAGCTATATAGGTTGTATATCTTATCTACATTTACAGGTACAAAACCTGGATCAATAAATGCACACATGTGAAGGTGAAACAGTGGGTGGATTCTGTGTTGTATGTTTCTGTCTGTGTGATAGAGGTATGTGTGTGTATGTATGTGTGTGTGTAGTTGAGGTGCATATGTATAGTTGGGAGTTTCATATATACAATTGGGTGCATATATATATATATACACAGACAAACACACACATATATATGTACAACTATGTATGCATGTATGTATTTGAGGGAGTCTGTGTAACCAAGTCCATCCTCTAGCAGTTGTTGGGATCCCATATGGTCGTATGGAGGAGATGTGCTCTGGAGCCCTGTCTCCCTGATTAGGAAGGTTAGAGTTTTGTCTAACCTGCCTGAAAGTGGAGCTCTGGTTAATTTTCCAGAGAGCTCCAAAAAGAGAGGGCTGGTCATAGTAAGCATAGTGATTTTATCTTTTCTTGCATATCCATGGCTAATATGGAGGAGGGAAAAGGTAGCATCACTGTTACCAATGAGCAGATTCACATCCCAGTGATTAACTCCAAGAAACTGACAGTCAAGGATCATGCCCTGGAAGTAGGAGCCATTTATTTTTCATCATGTCAGAAACCAAGAGCAGGGGAGATGTTCGGGTAGGGAAAGAAGTCCTACAGTGGGGCCCACTAGTGTATGTTGGTTAATGAGGGTCAAAACCCCTGTAGAGGCATCAGGCAACAGCAGGATATGGTTAAATAAAAGGCTCACCTATGGCCATTACCTGGTATGGGAGGTCCTTCTGTCTATGTGTTGCTTTTATTGGTTAATGAATAAAGAAACTGCTTTGGACCTACAGCAGGGCAGAACTTAGGTAGGTGGGGAAGATGGAACTGAATGCTGAGAGGAAGAAGGCAGAGTCAGAGAGATGACATGGAGCCGCTGCCAGAGATAGACACGCTGGAACTTTAGCCGGTAAGCCACAGCCATGTGGTGATATACAGATTAATATAAATGGGTTAAATTAATATAAGAGTTAGCTAATAAGAAGCTAGAGCTAATGGGCCAAGCAGTGATTTAATTAATACAGTTTTTGTGTGATCATTTCGGTTCTGGGCAACCGGGACAAACAAGTGGCCTGCTACGATTTCCCTTTCTCTTCTGTGGATATTTTAAGTCTTAAAGAATAACAATTGTGAAGGCTGAAACTGTAGTTCAACTGGTAAATTTCTTTCCCACATGCACAAAATTATGTTCCCAACATCACAGAAAATCAAGCATGGTGGTAAAGATTTGCAATCTCATTACTCAGAAAGTAGAGGCAGAAGGATCAGAGGTTCTAAGTCATCCTTGGCTACAGAGTGATTTTGAGATCAGCTTTGGTGTCTGAGATAAGAGTTTCTATTGCTGTGAAGAGACACCATGACCATGGAAACTCTTTACAAAGGGAAACATTTAATTGGAGCTGGCATACAGTTTCAGAGGTTTAGTCCATTATCATCATGGCAGGACATGGTGGCATGCAGGCAGACATGGTGCTAGAGAAGTAGTTGAGAATTCTACATCTTGATCCACAGGCAACAGGAAATAAACTATGCCTACACTGTCCTTGTTTGCATATAGACCTCAGAGCCCACCCCCACAGTGACATACTTCCTCCAACAAGGCTACACCTCCTAACAGTGCCACTCCCTATGAGCTTATGGGGGCCAATTACATTCAAACTACCACACTGGACTACATGAGACTCTGTTGCAAAAAGGATGATGGGTGGGCAATTAATAGGGACCACACATAGGTGGGATACAGCAAATGTGGAAACTGTTGTTGGTTTCAGGTACTATCTGATATCATGTATGCATATAATGTATTTCAATAATATTTAGTTCCCCAACTCCTCCTGGATCCCTCATTTCCCTCTTGATTTAATGCCCCCACTTTTTATAACCCATTGAGTTCAGTTACTGCTTCCCCATTTACAAATGGGTATGGGGCAATCTGCTGAAGTATGGCCAACCTATCAGGGACCATACTCAGGCTACCCAACTATCACCAGCTCATGTGCCCATCCCCCACCAGGTTGTAATGTTGGCTGGCTTGCTCTCGTGCAGGCAACATGAAATTGCTTGAGTTTGTGAGTTCAGCAGCCTCATCATGTACAGAAGACACTGTCTTCCTGACATTTCATTTGTGGCTGAATACTCTGAAGACACATATTCTCTACACTCTGGTCAGTTGTGAGTTTCTGTGTCCACCACTGTCCATAAAGAAGCTTCTCTGATACGGACTGAAAGCTGTACTCAACCACGGGTTTCATTCTAGTCTTAACTACTCATAGTCCATGTTGTGTTGCACGTGAGGATTTTCAGACAGCCAAAAAGCTGGGGAAACAGTCAGAGGATTGTAAAGAGGCTTGACCCAGAGCAAAGGTGGAGAGCTACAAAAATGTAAAGCCAACACTGGTAGTCACACGGGGGTTACTAAACCCAATAGAGAGGCAGAGAGCTCTCTAGGCACAGAGTTGTCATGATGAGGGTCTTGACTGCTTAGAGTTTGAAATCGGGCCCCATCAAATGGGGGAACCATACCAATCTGAGGCCTAAGGATGGAGTGGGAAGTTTGTAGTCTGGCATGCACACCTATGATGATCTGTCAGTATGTATATCTATGTCAGTCTTAGGTGCCTCTCCTTCTCTCTCAGGTGAGGGGGCAGCATCATTCATATTCTGGTTTCTCTGATATGTTTTTTTAAAAGTCTATATGCCCTTTAACTCCTAACTTAATTTGAAAAATTCACAGGTGATTTTTACTTTTTATTAATAAGAATAGATTATTTAGGGGGTCAGTGAGATGGCTCAGTGGGAATATGCCTGATGACCTTGAGCTCAATCCCCTGAACCCACATGGTAGACTGACTACAACCAGTTGTACTCTACCCTATACATTCATAATGTGCTATGCGTATATACCCACAACACACATATACACACAAATAAAATAAATGTAAATAAGAACAAACAAGTTATTGTTCAGCCCATGCCTTACTGCTATGCTTTGCAGTAAGGTGCTGTTCTTTGTAATAGGTTGTACTTGGCCAACACCTGGTGACATTGACTTACCCGAATCAGTTACCAAGTGATTCCACCTTGGCATTTGCACTCAAAATGAAGTAGCTCAGGATAAACTGCCACTTGACAAAATGGAATCACTTTAGGGAAGAGCACAGCCTGCTCGTCACTTGAGGAAGAACAGAGCTTGCTCTTTACACAGACCAAGATTTTCACTCATTCTCTTAATTTTATTTTTTCTTCTAGATTCTGTATTCAGGGGATTAATTTTGTGCAGGTAAAGCATTCCATCAATGTAATCCTAAATCAAGCCACTCCAGCTATTAAAATAACTACACACACACA
>PVIU01034370.1:0-11414 GCA_004026605.1 Ondatra zibethicus | reverse complement strand
TTTCTCAGATACTCTCTACCTTCTGTGTGCAAAACTAGGACAAGGAGTCCTTATTTTGATTTCCCCATCACTAAGAACTTGCCCATCTGGTCTGTCTCATCTCTTCCCCCATAACCCTCACTGTCCATGCTCCACACCAACCGCCAGTGCTAAGTACACACTGCTCAACAGGAAAGATCAGTGCATACAGGATGGAGACGGGAGCAGGTCTATCAGGTGGAATTCCTCATTAGGCTTAGACTGGTACATATTTAGGTCCTAGCTGTATAACTTAATGGTGTCCCAGGATTAATTCTACAAATACTAAGGGGAAACATATGCACCCTAAACACAAATATAAACAGAAGAGCTTGGCAGGGAAGCTTTAGTGGGCTTGTCAGTCTGAAAAGACCTCAAAAATCAAGAAAATTTTATAAAATATTGCAAAGCCTCTTAAAACTTCCAGAGTTGGCCACCAAGTAGAGTAGACCTCATTTATTGTCTCCTCTCAAGGTGGTACCCGTGTGACCTCACTGCTCACATCCATGGTGACTAAAACAAACCAGGCTGCCTTTCACAAAATACGTTGTTATCATTATAGTCTACTAGATTTTCCATTTAGTTTTTACTAGAAGGCAAGCAAACAAGCAGCTCTACCCCTGTTCTTCTCAGCTTCACCCGGAGCAGAACTCTGTAAGAAACCCAGGGCAGTGTGGCCTGGGGGGCCTCAGTGGGTTTCTGCTGCCACACATGCTTTTCTAGAAGCCAGAATACTTTCTGTTTCCGTCATCGACTCTTCAGCTGTCATTGACATCCTTGTGTTGGCCAGGTGGAGCCCTGAACCACTTTAAAGAGGGTCCTTGAAGTACACAAAGTAGTTCTAAGAGATTGAAAAGTCAATCCATATGCCCAGAGACAAGAAACTAGGCATCATTCCTTCAAGGTTAAAGTTGAAGTTACACATTTCCTTTTCAGATGCCTTGTTTGTAACTGATGACATCATAAAATAATAAATGCAAATATACTGACTGTCCATGGAGCCCCAGCTACTGCCTAAGGCTCATGGAAGGAGAGAATTAGACATCTGGAGAGTCCAACAGAGTGCAGGATTTGAAAGGACATGTAGGTATTTACATTTTATACAAAGGCTTCTCTCCTCAACTTTATACACTCCTTGAAGTTAGTGATAAGAAATGTCAGAAATGACTTTCAATACTGAGTTCATTTTATTTTTAAAATGCCGTAGAGCTTATATGTATTGCATTTAATGACATACCATCATCTTTGATGCCTTTGTCCCTTTGTGTGCATTCTGTCCACTGAAAGTGACTTAATATTTTATTCCCGATTCCAGAAATGTGCTATCTTTTCCACACCACCTCCATGGCTCTTTCTGAAATATGATTTCTGTTGTTATTTATAAAAATTAATCTTTAGTGTGAACATGAAAAACAAGAGCTAATGGGTGAAATTGGAGGGTAAAACATTTGTCTCCTTCTGACTTCTATTCCTAATTTTCAGAGATAACAGCAGACATAGTTTTTGCATGCCTCTTCAATTAAAATGCCAAGAGTGTTGTCAAGGAACTTAAAATAAACACGATATGTTCAACCTTGTCAGCACATATCAATCTACATACTACATACTGTGTACTATTGCATTCAAATACCATGATTCTTATACTTTGTCTAGCTCATTGTTTGTCATCACATATCAAACCATTTTTGCAGACAACGATAAAACTTTATACAAATAGATTTGCATATTGGAAATGGTGAGATTCTCACATTACAAATCTATACACAGTGGAGTTCATTAGTGAAAAGTATGTAGACACCACACTTTGATAATTATTGCACAGTTCATTTTGAAATTACATCACATCACACAGTATTTCTTCTCCCATTACAAACACATAATCAGTTATTTTATATTGCTGTGATAAGGTACCATGAGGAAGGTAACTTACAGAAGAAAGAGTTTAATTGGGCTTTCAGTGCCAGAGGGTTAGGACCTATGACGGCAGAGGAAAGGCATGGCTTTGGGAAGCAGCAGCTGGGAGTTCACGTCTTGATCTGCAACAAGAGCACAGTGAGAATGGCATGAGTCTTCTGAAACCTCAAAACCATACCCTCATAACACACCTCCTCCAACGAGGTCACCCCTCCCCATCCTTCCCAAACAGTTGCACTAACTGGGACCAGTACTCACACATACAAGCTTGTGGGAACCATTTTTATGCAAAATACCACAGATGTTTCACTGATACTCGCTGAATAAATTTTTTATACACATACCCAGTGATTTATGCAATGATAACCTCATTTATGTGTTTCAAGTTTGCCATTGTTTACAAAGATCTCTTCAAGAAATCTTCTCATCCATGCAGACACACTTGCTACTGTGTTTACCACACCACTAGTGCACATTCTTATCAGAACCTAGCTGAAAAGGACACGCAGATTTTCTTTTAAGATTTTTTAAATCGGATTTAATAAAGTTTTGAATACTTTTAGGAAGTCTAGGCTACCAGATATGTACAGACTCATAAAATTTGTTTTTATTTAGAGTACTGGCAACAAGAAGATAAGAAGTATACAGTCAACACTAAGCAATATTTATAATAAATTACAGTTTATATATTTTAGGCTGAAAATGAATATGACTTTTGAATGTTGTAATGAAACATAAATGTCTAAAGCATTATTCCACTTATCTAAAATACACAGGGTCTTGGTGGATTATTCTTTGCTAAAATTGATTGATATCAAGGGGGAAATTTTCTACAGACATGAATATGGAAGATAATTGGGGGTAGACTTTGCTTCCTAACCAATCTGCATTACAAATGATCAAATGGTACCAGTGACATTTGGGGTTTATATAATTCCTCATTATGGGGAACTTCATATGCATTGTAGACTATATAGTCCCTGGCCTCTGCCTAATGGAGTCCAGTAGCATCCTCGGTGTAACAGAACAATAATTTTAGAAACAAAATCTGCAACAGAGTGATGATAGCCCATCACATTAATCCCAGCACTCTGGAGGCAAAGGCAGGCTGATTTCTGTGAGTTAGAGGCCAGCCTGGTCTACAGAGTGAGTTCTAGGGCAGACTCCAAAGCCACACAGAGAAATCTTGTCTTGAAAATGAAAAATAAATCTGAAAATACTGCCAGATGTTTTCTGTGGGGAAAATTCCCCAAAAGTTAACCCATCTAGGTGCATGGAGCCTCAGTTCCAGGGCTCTGTCTGCTAAGAGGCAAGAGCAGCCAGGGATCAGCATATACTGCAGAAAGTCTACACTGAAGATAAAGAGAAGAAACAAACAAGGAAAGAAACACAATATATAAGCAATATAGAAAACAGGTAAAAGTTCAAACTGTGGTATTATTAATATCTCCAGAGAGATAAGATTAGATAAAGTATCCATGAGCTTATAACAGGCTTTTATTAAAAAGTAAAAGAATAAGATCGACCTCTTGGTTATTAAATTATGGTGATTGAAATAAAACTTAACAGAGAGGCTAAAAGGCAAAACTGAGAATTTTACTGAAAGTCAAACAAAGGAGAAATAATGGAAAATTGAGTAAAATAGGTAAATTTATGGGTTTGATTTAAGAGGTCAAAACTCAGAGAAAATAAAGTTGACAAAATTATGAAAATTGTAATATATAAGAAATGTCTTACATGTAATGTTTAAGACACAGAAAATTAAATTTGATTTTTCTGGCAAAGAACATTAAAAAATAGTGAAAACCTACTCTTGACTTTTTGACATAAAGTGGTGATTTTTATTGATTTAATTTCTATTAATCCTAGTTATCAATCAGATATTAAGACATAGCAAAGACATCATTACTAGTACATGACATTGGACTGGCAGTACCATTCAGTGAAAGACCCCTTGCCCATCAGGCACCATTGTAGACTGAGTGGTGTGGTCAGATCCACTCTTCCAGAGACAGAATCTCACAGTGTGCCCAAATGTACTGTGTAGCCTAACAGTCCTGGTGTGCTGAACACCTGATGGTACTCCTGCCTCAGTATCTCAAATATCTACACATTTGGCCTTGATGTGTCTTTTAAACCTACACCACATACTTAATCAGTCAGAATTCTGAGCAATCATTCTCAACAATCAGCATTTTTATACAAGGTTCCTATTTTTGATACCTATCAAAGTTACGTAGAACTCACTATAAAATATGTAATGTGCTTAAAGTCTCTGGAAATGATTTATAAAACAACATTCAAGTAATTTTATGGTTTGATATTTATAGAATGTTTCATTGTGTGCATTCTTAGAGTGTTTCATTGTGTGCATTCTTAGATCACATACCCACATACACATAAAGATACAGGCATGGTCAATACCGAAGCCATTAAACTCAGGAAAGGCCGAATTTTATAGATCTTCCTACAGTTGCCCATCATCACTGGAAGACTGCCAGCAGACCAAATGTTAAGGTCTATGTTGTCGTAAACCCCAGCCTCTGCTGAGTCCTTGGCAATGTGCTGGGCTTGTGGTAGCACATCTATTTTCCCTCCCTGAGCCTGGGTAATAACATCAGGAGCATGAACGCTCTGGAGGGCATTGACGGATCCTCCTTCATAAGCCAAGGGCTCATTAGGAGCTGATGACTTGAAGGGGCTGTTTTGCTTTCTTCCTTCCTGCAGTGCTGTTCTGAGTCTCACAGTAAAGGGAAGACAATATGCTGCTCTTGTATAAAAGCTGCTTCAGAATCTACTGATACCATTGTGGGTGAGGAGTGGTGGGGAAGGTGACCATGGCACCTTCCTAGCATTAACAACTGACATCCCAGAGAATGAAAAGCAAGGACCTCCAGTCTCTACATTTTCACCTTTGAATTAGTTGGGCAAAGGGAGAGAATAAATTCAATTTTACTGTAAAAGTTTTACTGTAAAGGCAAACAATAAATGTGGTAATAACTTAACCACTACTAGAATCTTATAATCACCTTAGAATACCTAATATTGAAATGATTTTTCTTATAAAAGGTGATAAACAAAGTAGCTTAACACAGATTAGATGAGGGGAACTCTAAAGGTCATATTTTCATATAAAAAGAAATAAAATTATGAGGTCAATATTAACCAGGCATATAAATTAGATATAGACAATATAAATTTTACAAACCATAGAACAATATGACCTCTCAAAGACTTTGTTGTTGTTGCTTCAAAATAAAACACCCAGATACTGTTCATAAATTAAATTCAATAATTTAAAAAATAGTTATACAACAGGACTAAGTGGGATTTATTCTAAATATACAATGTGAGTTTAGTACCTGGGGATATCAACGTAATCCACACCACCTGTGGATAAATCTGAGTACACAATCAAGTTGAAACAGAAAAACCATTTGACAAAATGCAACCCTCATTTACAACCAAATCAGGCAGGTTTGGAAAAATACGAATAATCTTATTGTGTTGAAAAGAAATACAGAAAATGTATAGCTGTCATCTTTACTGAGTGATAGAAATCTGGATGCTTTTGTCCTAAGTTTGAGAGCAAGAAAGAGATGTTCCCTGAAGTTACAACTGTTCCACAGTGGCTGGAAGTTCTTAACACCATGACAAATCATAAATAAATAATGCTGAGACAAAATAAATAGAAGATATAAAGCTCAGAAAGGTGAAAATGAAATCACTTCTGTTTGCAGATGATATGATTGTCTATGTAGAAATCTGAAGAACTAGGCATGCAAGTAAGTTGTGCATGTAATTTAAAATGTTCTAATCTCCACCGTGTAAGAAATGAGAAAGCAGTGTAAGATGTATTATATTTTTAATTACATTTCTAAAACCGGTTACCATTTACAATCTGTGATAACGTCAAATTTTAATGTGTTCATGTATTTGTGCTAATTGTCCAAAATTCATCACTTCTACATATAAAAACTGAGTCTAGATTCTAACTAGCCTTTGTGTATGCTAAGGAGCTACATGTTGCTATTGGCGAGTGCCTGATATAAATTGCCTTGAGACTCTTTTTTTCTCGATACTACAATATGGTGCAGGAGGGTCTTCTATTGTTTATTGCCCTCATTGGTTAAATAAAGAAAACTGCCTTGGCCTTTTGATAGGGCAGCCCTTAGGTGGGTGGAGTAGATAGAACCGGAATGCTGTGAGAGGGAAGACAGTGTGGCAGACGCCATGCTTCTCTGGCCCAAGATGGACACAGGTTAAACTCATGTCGGTAAGCCACGACTCGTGGTGACACACAGATTATTAGAAATGGGTTAAACAAATATGTGAGAGTTAGCCAATAAGAGGCTAGAGCTAACGGGCCAGGCAGTATTTAAATGAATACAGTTTCCATGTAATTATTTCGAGTACGCACCGGGAGCCAGGAGGGACAGAACAAGGGGCCCTGCGCCGAGAACGCAGCCCGAACCCCTCATTGCAACAACAATATATAAATATGTAAGATACGCACTACCTTTTTTCTTTTGAAATAACACTAATGTTTCAACTACAAACTTGCTTTGAAACTACCAAATTAGAGAATTTGTCACGAAACGACAGCTTTGCAGAGCCATAAATGCCACCCACCCTCCAAGGATCCTACAAATGGGTCAGCATCTTTGACCCATTTATGTACCTTACTTGCCTCTTGTGGGTTGAATCACTCTGGAAAGCAACTCAGGTGAAGGCCTCACGAATCAAGGGTGAGAGCAGAACTGGTAGGGGAGAAGATGTGTGCCCTTTAAACAGAATCCCCATCTCATTTACTCCATTTCCTGCAGGTGGGCACTCATCCCGCTTCCCTTAGCCTGGGGCCAGATAACAGCAAGAGATCTAACTGCAGCGCTGCTTCCCCAGAATGGCAGCGACAGCGGCTGCCTCTAACTCTGCCCAGGCTCTGGAGCTGCAGCTGGGACATTTCCTGCAGTCAAAGGACTTAAATGGCTTCTTCTTTTCCACAGAGTCCCTGTGGGGATCCTTAGATGACAACACATCTCACTCCGATGCATTGGCATCTTACATCCTGGTCCCTGGGAATGTTTAAAAAAAAAACTTGATTTCTTTACTCTTCATCTGTAGCAAAGCACTATGAGAAACCTCATGGATTCTCTTGTTGTTTCAATTATTGATGTGTGTGCCATTCTTCCTCTATGAGTGATCAGTCATATGCAATTAATAATGGCTACTACTACTTATTGACGGTCTCTGCAGTACTGGAAGTATGGTAAGTGGTTACTGTCTCCCAACAACCTAGGGGTTTAGGTGTTCTTACTGCAAAGCTACTGAGGAGTCAACATGACTGCCTGAACTCTAGTAGCTGGGAAGAGCAGATGCAGAATTCAAAGTCCGACCTGTCTCACAACAGACTAGACTACATGGTGAAAAAGCACTCATGTCTGGAGGAATGAATGAATCATGGTGCTCACTGCAGGAGAATTGGTAGAAAGGGTCAGCTCGCACTTCATGAAGTTAAACTCACCTTCTCCAGCCCTGAGGGCAGGAGTGTCCCCGTTGTTCAAGAACATTCATAACAGCATCTTCTCTAGTTCCCTTCATCTTTGGAGGGCAGAAAGGGATAGCAGGTCTCTCTATGATTTGGAAAGCTTTTCCCCAAACACTAATGATCCTCAAATCCTTTTTGAATTTGTTTCGTATCACCCATTGAGAGCCGTGGGAATTATCGGCACTATGGCTAAGGATCTTTTGATCCTATAGGAACGCATGCCAAGAAGTCGTGGGTTTGATCCTCAGGGCTGTCAGTTTTGATATTGCCAGCCTAAAGAGTATTTATTAATAGAATAAGTCTCCCTCAAAGTGAATGATATTTTACACCAACAAAGGGCTAGACTACCTACCTCTGAGCAAAGCCATCGTATGAGCTGCTTTGCTGTGTTGTCTGTGAACCACCTGCTTCTTTCACGTAGCCTGACCTGACAGCTCCAGAATCTCATTCCTCCAAGGTCCTTCACATAAGCAGAAAAGCAAAACTGTAGACTCCCTGGATATTCTAGACTGTAGTACTCCAGGTTCCGTGGGGAGACACTGGGATTTTTCCTAGCAGGCAGAGGAAAGAGCATGCTTTCTGGAAATCACTTCCTATGGAACGCTGCTAACAGTACCAAGCTGACAGTAAAGGGAAGAGATTCCAGGAAGATATGAGGAGCCATGTATGAAACACGATCAAGCAGATATGTGGAATGAGAAAATAAGACTATATGTCATGCCCAAATGACATCATTGTAAGTAGTATCACCTTTTTCTGGAAGGAAGGGGAAGAAGGGAACGTCCACTGTCTGCCTCTTAGGGCCACCTGTGATCTTATTTTTTTTTATCTGAAATCAAAAATGTAAATAGGCTGAGAAACATTAAACAGTTTTTGATTCGGATTTCTGTTGGCTAGTTTTCCATACTTATAACAAAATGCCTGAGATGATAAATTTATAAAAAAGAAAAGAAGGGCTTTGGCTTGCAGTGTTAAAGGTTCATGAAGCATTGATTTGGAATCTTTAGACTTGAAGCTAGGCAAAACATCGCTTTATAAATGCATGGTGGGGGGAAAAATAAGAAAAAAAAACTCTCAGATCATGAAGCATGGATCTAAGAAGTGGAGAAAGGAGCTAGCAAACCACGCATCCTTTTGGAGAACGACTTAACCTTTCTGGTGACCCAAAGACTTCCCACTAGGCCCCATGGCGTAAAGGAGTTCTCAACCTTCCTAATGCTACAGCCCTCTAATAATACAGTTACTCATGTGATGACCCCCCCAACCACAAAATTCCTTTTATTGCTACTTCATAACTGTAATTTTGCTGCTGTTATGAATCATAATATTTTTGAAGACAGAGGTTTACCAAAGAGGTCATGACCCACAGGTTGAGAAGCACTGCTTTAAAGATTATCTCCTCTCAGGAGCATCATCTTCAGGACCAGAGTTCTAACACAGAGGCCTTTGGAGGACATTTCAGGTTGGCATCGGAGCTGGAGGCTATTTACAGCAGAGTTGTGGCTGGGTAAAGTCTTGACCCAGCATTGCAAATCTTAGTTTACAAGTGTCCCTGTTAGCTCTGAGAAAATAAGCTGTGGTATATTTTTGCAAGATCATCGCTTAGTTGTTTATTTGTAAGTGAACCGTTGTTTGGTTGCAAATATCTGTTACTTGTTTTGGGTCCTCAATGCAAAATTTACTCTTTGTAAATGAAGAAACATAGTGTATTGTTGGTGTGAAAGAGTCCTGGGAGTAGTATCTACCAGACAGTGTCATTGATGTCTGCTTGCAGTCAAGTTGCCTCTGTCTTCCTTTTAGTTCATTGTCTCCACTGTTCTTTTCTGTGTAACTCTGACACTGAATCTTTACACGTACACCGAGTTGGTCAATTTTATTCATTGTGAGAAAAATTTCTTGGTGATTTGGCATACAAATAAAGAACTGAATTTTGAATTGTTGCCACATCTGACAGATCCCTGGGCTCAATAATGTGACCTAATGAAATGGAGCACAGATTTGCAGTAAATTTCATCCATGGCATGAGAGTCTCAGCTGTACCATTTACCAGTATCCTCACATCTGCCACCCTATTTCACCTGCATTGACCACTACAATAGCTTCTTTTTTTATTAAATTTTATTGAGCTCTACATTTTTCTCTGTTCCCCTCCCTGTCTCACCCCTCCCCCTTCAACCTTCCCTCAAGGTCCCCATGCTCCCAATTTACTCAGGAGATCTTGTCTTTTTCTACTTTCTACTTCCCATGTAGATTAGATCTATGTAAGTCTCTTTTAGTGTCCTCGTTGTTGTCTAAGTTCTCTGGGATTGTGGTTTGTAGGCTTTTTTTTTTTTTTTTGCTTTATGTTTAAAAACCACCTATGAGTGAGTATATGTGATAATTGTTTTTCTGTGTCTGGGTTACCTCACTCAAAATAATGCTTTCTAATTCCATCCATTTTCCTGAAAAATTCAAGCTATCGTTATTTTTTTTCTGCTGTGTAGTACTCCATTGTGTAAATGTACCACATTTTCCTTATCCATTCTTTGGTTGAGGGACGTTTAGGTTGTTTCCAGGTTCTGGCTATGACAAACAATGCTGCTAAGAGCATAGTTGAGCACATGTCTTCATGGCACGATTGAGCATCCTTTGTTTTAAGTAAAAATTACTAAGAAAAGGGCAGCTCTGCCTGCACAAGAAATCCAATTAGGTCAAATCAAACCAAATCAAAATGTCTATTGTTTTATTAAGAATGACGCTTTGGGTGGCCGAGCTCATGGCGGGGAGACAGGAAAGCAGGGAGCCCATGCAGACCAGAAAACCATGTGTTTCTCTTCTGGGAGCCCACTTAAATACCTTGTGGGAGTGGTCCTGACATCAGGACCTGGCATGTTGGTATTTGGAGTCCAGACCAAAGCAACTCCCAGGCCAGGGAGGCTGGGATGGATGCCAGGGTCTCAGGGCTAAGCTCCCAACTTAACACTTTGGATATATGCCCCAAAGTGGTATTATTCCCCTGCTTTAATAAGATAAGATTGGTTCCATACAGCCCAATGATTTCCAATTTTATCTCAGATGATAAACTCTCATGTCTTGTTCGTGGGAAATAGTACATCTGACCCCCACCTAGCTGTGTTCTCCCCACTTTGTTCTCTGTCCTATGTCCAGAGTTAATGCAATGAATCCCATGAATCTATCAAAAATGCATCTCAGCTTCTGAGTCCTTAGGTTCTATTCTCAATTTTTGCACAGCTATCTCTTCTTTATCCCTCAATTATGTTTAGAGATTCATGCAGGTCCTATGTTTCTCTTCAGTTACATGTATTCCATTACTCTGTATTTCTCACTAAATATGGTATTCTACATGGCAATAAATGTACCTCAACCTATTCAGCTGTTCAAATCAAATTATTAGAGTCTTCTCTGCTCTTCTTATTCATCTACTTCCACTGATGCCTTAAACCAAATCACACCAGTGTCTTCATTCTCACACCAAATCACACCAGTGTCCTCACTCTCACCCCAAATCACACCAGTGTCCACACTCTCACACCAATCACACCAGTGTCCACACTCTCACACCAAATCACACCAGTGTCTTCACTCTCACCCCAAATCACACCAGTGTCCTCACTCTCACACCAATCACACCAGTGTCCTCACTATCACCCCAAATCACACCAGTGTTCTCACTATCACCCCAAATCATACCAGTGTGCTCACTCTCACACCAATCACACCAGTGTCTTCACTCTCACCCCAAATCACACCAGTGTCATCACTCTCACCCCAAATCACACCAATGTGCTCACTCTCACACCAATCACACCAGTGTCCTCACTCTCACACCAAATCACACCAGTGTCCTCACTCTCACACCAATCACACCAGTGTCCTCACTCTCACACCAAATCACACCAGTGTCTTCACTCTCACACCAAATCACACCAGTGTC
>PVIU01034369.1:0-11415 GCA_004026605.1 Ondatra zibethicus | reverse complement strand
GAGGATGTGGAGTAAGGGGAACACTCATCCATTGCTGGTGGGAATGCAAACTTGTGCAACCACTTTGGAAATCAGGGTGGTGGTTTCTCAGGAAATTGGGAATTAATCTACTTCAGGATCCAGCAATACTAGTCTTGGGAATATACCCAAGAGATGCCCAATCATACTACAAAAGCATTTGTTCAACTATGTTCATAGCAGCATTATTTGTAATAGCCAGAACCTGGAAACAACCTAAGTGCCCTTCAATGGAAGAATGGATTAAGAAAGTGTGGAATATATACACATTAGAATACTAGTCATGAAAGCCCCTCGATTGGTCTTACCACTGTGGAGCCCCCAGACTCTATGACCAGATAGTCCCATGCAAAAGCAAGAAGTTTATTCCATGATTGCACAAGCGGGTGCACAGCTCAAGATAGCTGAGCATCCTGGGCATCCATGTAAGTAAGCCTTTATAGGCAAAACCCACAAGTTTTACATGAATTATAATATGGGTTATGGGTACAATTGGGATTGGTCTAGACATTCAAACCGGAGTTCAACCCAGAACGAAATTAGAATAGTTTGGCCTATTCCCAGAAAATCCGCAAGTACATGACATCCTGCTGATTGTGACATTCTGTATGTGACATCCTGCCTGTTCCAGCTGTGACTCAGTTTGCAGTTTGGTAATCATTTCCTGTGACCAGTTCTGATAACCGTCTGCCCAGGGGAGGAGGACTGCAACCGGTTCTGATAACCACTTCTCTTCCTACCAGTGGGGGAGGAAGAACCTGCTGAGGTGCAGGCAAAGGTCAAATTTGTTTGTCACATTTTGTAGTTTCCCATTACCCAATTTACTTAGTTATTTCCTTCTTATGTATAATTGGTTTGGGTCTTTTTCATTCAGTTGTAAAAAATGACATCTTGAATTTTGCATGCAAGTGAAGTAAATAGAAAACACTATGCTTGTGAGATAACCCAAACCCCAAAAGATGACTAAGTTATGTACTCAGTCATGAGTGGACTCTAGCCATAAACAAAGAACATTAAGCCTATAGCTAACAAGCCTAGAGAATCCAAATAGGAAGGTGAACCCAAGGAAAAACATATATAGATCTTCCTGGAAATTGCAAAAAACAAGATCGCCCGGCAAAAGTTGGGAGCATGGGGGTGGGGATTGGGCTAGGGGTAGGGGTTGTGGTCGCGGAAGGGGAGAGGGGGAAGGAGAAGGGACAAGGGAAGGACTGGGGAGAGCTTGGAGGAGTGGGAGTGTAGAGATGGAGGGGGGCAGATATTGGAGCAGGGAATAAGATATCTATATTAAGGGAGTCTTTTTGGGATTGGAAAGAGACTTGGCCCTAGAGAGGATCCCAGTTGTCCACAGGGATGTCCCCAGCTAAGTACTTGGGCAGCAGAGGAGAGGGTGCCTGAACTAGCCTTCTCCCATAGTCACCTTGATGATTATCTTGATTATCACCATAGAAATTTCATCCGATGGATAGAGATAGAGACAGAGAACCACATCCACATCAGAGCAATGGACTGACCTCCCAAGGTCCAGTTGAAGAGCAGAAGGTGGGAGAAGATAAGCAAGAAAGTCAGGACTGGGAGGGGCTGGTCCACTCACTGAGAAAGTGTGACTGGTCTAATAATAGGAGCTCACCAAATACAGCTGGACCGGGACTGAACGAGCATGTGATCAACCCAGACTCTGAATGTGGCTGCCAATGGGGGCAGACTGAGAAACCATCGATAATGGCACTGGATCCTATCTCTTCTGCATATATTGCCTTTTGGGGACCCTAGTCTATTTGGATGCCCACCTTCCCAGGCCGGAATGCAGGGGGGAGGGCCTTGGACTTTCCACAGAGCAGGGTATACTGCCCTCTCTTAAGGATGCAGGGGGAGGGAGAAGGGGTAGGGGGAGCAGGAGGGGACTGGGAGAAGGGGAGTGAGTGTAAATTTTTGAATAAAAAAACAATAAAATTATTATAATAACTAAGAGATGTGGGAAAGATTTGAGGAAATTGCTGTGGTAGATATATATCTTTAAATAAATGTTTTTCTTCCACCTCGAAAAATAAAAACAAAAAACAAAACAAAACAAAAATAAAGCACGATACTATTGATGTTTATCCCCACTGAAATTCCTTTATAGGAAAACACTCAAAATCCTTTATTTAATTTTCTTATTTATAGTTCATTGTTGTTGTCTATTCATTATTAGTGTATAAGAACACATTAGAACTTGCTCATCTATAACTGTAACATGGTACACATTTATAAAATATTTTCACAAGTATTTATTCTTTCTGGTGGACTGATAGTATTTATTTGTGTATATGGACTGTTTTTCTGTCAGTTTAGTTGATAAGTATTTAAGTTCTTTTATAGCTATAATAGCAGTGCATTAAAATAGTGCAGCATTAGTGACTACAGGTTCACAATATTGCTTATAAAATCAAGTGGTATAATCCTTCCTGCTTTGTTATTTTTGTTTAATATAGTTTGCTATTGAAGGTATACATAAATATTAAAATCTTTTTTCTAGTTCCTTAAAACTGTAATTATTTTTGATTAATATTGTATTAAAGTTGTTTATTACTTCACATGGTATGGACATTTTTACTATACAGATTCTCCCAATCCACAAACACAGATTTATTTTCATTTTAATGTTATCTCCAGTTTCTTAGTTTTCTCATTCATTCTTCCTTTCTTCTATTTTTTTTCCTCCTTTGGAAGTATTATGGAATACGCTTTAAAGAATTCTTTCTGTTTTTCTAGTAATTTCTGTTTGAATAATAAGGAAAAATAATATCAATTCTTTAATATTTGATCAGACTCAACAGTGAAGACATATAGTATTTAGATTTTCTTGGTAGGGGAGTCTTCATTATAATTCATCCTCAGTATTTGCGTTTTTTTGTGTTAGGATTTTCCTTTGTTGTTGTTTCATGATTTCATCTTGGTGAGGTATACTTGCTTAGAAATATACCTTGTTGATATCTTCTAGATTATGTAAATTCATTGGCACATAATTGTTACTAATAGTATTTAATGATCAGTTGTATTTAATGTGGTATCAGTTTTGTTGTCTTCTTTCTTATCACTAATTTAAAATTTACTCTGGTTTTCTTTATCATAGCATAGCTGTGGATTTGTCTTTAGTAAGTTTATGTTTTCAAACTACTTGAGTATATATTTTATTTATTTCTAGTCTGACCTTCATTGTTTTATCTAATAATTTTGAGTTTGTTTGTTGCTTTCTAGTTCTTATGTATTTTTAATAAGTATAACTTATTTTATATATATTTTACTTTAAACTATATATGTGTAAATTATATATGCATGTAAATTATATATATATGGGGGTTCAGGGGTTGTATATGCTTGCAGGTGTTCAAAAAGGCCATAAGGCACTTGGTTCTCTGGAGCTGGACTTACATACAAGCAGTTGTGAACTATCCAGTGTCAGTGCAAGGAACCATTCTTGAATTCTCTGCAAGAGCATGAAGCACTTTTAACAACTAAACCATCTCACCAATACACTCTGGTAGGTATTTTGGGTTTTTTGTTTGTTTGTTTGTTTGTTTGGTTGGTTGGTTGGTTTGGGTTGGGTTGTTTTCTTTGTCATATTTGTTGTTTTTTGTTTGTTTGTTTCTTTGTTTTCTGAGATCTTTAAGGTTTTGATATTTTATTTTCTATTAGGTCTCTACTGCCTTTGCTATGACACATAGGTTTTGAAGAGCTCTTTCAATTTTTGTTTGTTTCAAATATTTTTAAAATTGGCATGTTGATATTTTTCTTTTTTTATCATTTGCTTCAGAGATGTTTAATGTTTCTGTTTGTGTACAGTTGCCAAATCTTTTCTTGTTGTTTTTCCCTAGTTTTATGGCATTATTTTTGAAAAGATACTTGGTATGATTTCATTGATTTCAAATCCGTTGAGACCTGTTTTGTGGACTATAAAGTAATATGCTTTGAAGAGTATTTCAGGGGCCAATGAGAGAAATGTTTGTTTTTCTGCTGCGGAATAAAATGTTCTGTCAATATTTTTTTTTAAGTATATTCTGCTTAGGTTGAAATTTAACTGTACTACTTCATTTTCAAATTCTTTGTGTAGATGACTTGTCAATTTGCTGAAAGAAAAGTTTACAGATTATATCCTCTTTTAAGTTTTTTTTGGCGTATTAATATTAGCTGTATATTTTTGAGATATAAATCCCTTTGTGATTTGACTCCTTTTCGTAACAAAATGACTTTTCTTGTATATTTCAACTATTTAAATGCTTTCATACTGACACTAGTATTGTTTATCCTCTCATTTTTTATTATTCAGTTCATGTGGAATATTTTATTGCAGGCTTGCACATTTATTTGATGTATTCTTAAGAGATGTAGTGACAATTTTAAAGCAACATATATATTTATTTATTATATTTTAATCCATTTAGTGATTTAATGTTTTCACAGGAGAATTTAATAATTTACATTCAAGGGATGTATCTATATATAAGGTCTTTCTATACATGGTTTTTCTTTCTAGTTCTAGCTAGGACCTTTTCTTATCACTCTCTTGGACTACACTTTATGAATAATTGATTTTCTTATTATGTTTTTATTTTTGTTTTTCATCTTAGTTCATAATCTTGTGACTATCATGGGGGTACAAAAATCTTTGTATTATAAAAAGCGATTCTGAAATGATATTTCTTTATATGGTGCTAGTGATAAATACAGAATCAACATGAAATGTATTAACAAAAGACTGTATTTGACCACCACATTTTAATTCTTTTTCAAACCTAATGATAGTGCTTATTTTCGGGTACAGAGCATATTTTTGAGTTTGTGCTGCATTTACAACATTTTTTCCTTCACTTCCTACATCCAAACCCTCCAATTTACCCCTTTCTACTATCCTGCAAATTCATGGTCTCTTATCTCATTTGTTATTAATATGCATATGTGATTATGTGGGTGGTGAGGGTGGAGTGCCTGAGATATGATATGAGTGTAGAGGTCAGAGGACAACTTGCATGTATCAGTTCTTTTTCCCACTGTAGATTCTGGGAACAGAACTCATGTTGTCATCTGATGAGTCAATTTGCTGGCCCATTTTGAATTACTGAATATGCCTTTTGCTATTTTTTTATATTGCCCAACTCTTACAACCCTGCTTTATTTAGTATTTTTAAACCTTATTCTCAGTCTTTGTATTAAAAATATGAATGATTTATGTGCAATATTTGAAGGAATCGAATATTCTGAAATTTTCTGTTTGTTTCTTTCTAGTAGGTAATATACTGGCTAATGTTTTATTGTTATCCTTAATGCCTCTTTTGTTTTACAAAACTCCCTTTAGCATTTCTGTTGACTTAGTTTTCTGTCCTGCCTGGTTCCCATTGTCATGAAATCCCAAAGAAATCACACAGAGGTCTACATTAACTATAAACTGATTGGCCCATTAGCTCAGGCTTGTTATTAACTCTTATAACTTAGATTAGCCCATTATTCTTATCTCTTGTTAGCCACATGGCTCAGGACCTTTTTCAGCGAAGCAGTCACATCTTGCTTTTTCTGTGGCAGGTCCAGGACTGCAGAATCAGCTTTCCTCTTCCCAGAATTCTCTTGTTCTTGTCTCCTTGCCTCTACTTCCTGCTTGGTTGTCCCACCTATACTTCCTATCTGTCTACTGACCAATCAGTGTTTATTTAAAATATAATTGATAGAATACAGACAATTGTCCCACACCACATTTCTTCTAAGACAACATTGGTAGATTATGCATTATTTCTGGTATTATCTCCCTAGGAATATTTTAGGGTTTCCTTTCATTTACTTGTCAAGTATTCTTAGTTGACAGAATTTTTTTCCCTTTGTACTGTAAAACTCTCATTCTGAGCCGAGTGGTGTTGGGGCACACCTTTAAAACCAGCAGTCAGGAGGCATTGGCAGGTAGATCTCTATGAGATTAAGGCCAGCCTGGTCTACAAGAGCTAGTTCCAGGACAGGCTTCAAAGCTACAGAGAAACCCTGTCTCCAAAAACCAAAAAACAAACAAACAAAAAATTCATTCTGAAAAGGGCCAGAAATTATTAGAAGAATCAATGTGTTATGTTTGTTGTCTTTGCAGCTTGAACCAATCTTCTCTTTATCATTTACCTTTGGGGATCTCATGCTAATATTACTTGGAGTGGACTTGATTAAGTTTGAGTGTGACCTTTCACATTCCGGTATCAACATTCTACCCTCCTCTAAAAGATGTCTTTTATTGATCCTTTGAATATGCTTTCTACCTTTGGCAGTCTCAACATCTATATGAAGTTCAGTAATACAAGTAGGAGATCTTCTAAAACTCTCCCAAATTCTTGTAAAATTTCATTATTTGTTTTCTTATTCTCTCCATTCATTTTATTTCTTTCAATTTTGATTTTGTTTTTTTTTCTTGATACATTATTCTCCTTCCTTCAGCTCCCAAGTGCTGGAATTACAGACATACCACTATATTTGGCTTCTTCATTCTTTATATATTTTCTTCTTCTCCATTGTTTATTTTCAAGTATCTTGTCTTTGAGCCAACTAATTCTTTTCATTGATTGTTTTATCCTAATATTGAACCCACTGGTCATGTTTTGAATTTTGCCTAGTCTAATTTTTAGTTCAAAAATATAATTTCTTTGAATTACTTACATTCTTTGTTAAGTACTGGATAATTTCTCTTTTTTTCTACAATATCACAAAGATCTGATTTATAAGCTGTTTGTAAGTTCCAAAAATTAAAAAACAACAATTTATAAAGCTGTTTTATATTTTCCCTGAGAGTTTTCTCATCAGAGTATTTTCTGATTATTTTCTTGCACCATAATCTGATTTTTAGATCATATTGTATATTTCTTAAAACCTTTGATGCTGGTTTGCAGTTGATATAATCTTGGCTTTGACACATCATGCATTTTTCATTCTTGCAATTCTGCCTGAATTGCTGAAAATTTGAATAGTATTGATGAAAGTGATTACTTTGGCCATATATGCTGTCACTGGCCTAATGATAGTTTTGTGGTCCAAAGTTGTTTTATGGACATTGAAATAGCAGTCATTTGCTCACCAAATTGATAATAAGATGGAACATACCTGAATCTTGCAGTGTTGGGGACTGGTGCAGTCTTAGAGATTGCATGTGTGTTCCATAGGCCCACTCCATGCAGATATTTGACACAGGATGAAACGAATCTTTCCCACCCTAATGAAGGTCTCTGCTAGAGGACAGAAAAGCTATAGACACTTAATCTGTGGGTCTGCCTTTAAATAACATCTTCATCTGTGTTTGGTTTGTTGTGATAAGACATTGTGACCAAAAGGAAAGGGTTTAGTTAGCTTACACTTCCAGGAAACTTTTTAATCACTGAGGAACTCAGGGCAGTAACTCAAGCAGGGCAGAAACCTGGAGGCAGAAGCCATTGCAGAGGCCACAGAGGAGTATTGCTTAGTGGCTTACTTCCTCAGCTTGCTCAGCCTGTTTTCTTACAGAACCCATCACTACCAGCCCAGGAATGGCACTGCTCATATTTAGGTGGGCCCTTCCAAATCAATCATCAATCAAGAAAATCCACTTCAGACTTGCCCACTTGGCCAGATTGGCAAATATGTTGAAAGACCGCATGCACACTCTCTCTCCCCTTCTCTCCCTCCCTTCTTCCTGCTCTATTTTCCTTATTTTTCCTCCTTCCATTTATACTTCCAGCCTATCCCAATTACCCTTCTTCACACTTATCCCACCCCACCCTAACTTTCAAGGTGATAGCTTCTATTTCTTAGATTATTACTGTCACATACAACCTGCTGAATCAGTTTTTGTTGATTGCACATGTATGGATTCAGGGTTGACCACTCTGCATTGTTCAATCAATAAGTGAACTGATCTCTGGAAGAGGATAAATTTCCCTCTCCTAGCAGCCAGTAGTTGTATAGACCCATTCTCAATTGATCTTCCATCCTTCAAAATGACTCCAGCTAGTGTCAAATTAAGAAACAAACAAAAATAACAACAATAACAAAAATGTCTTCTAAACAGGGCTGAATCTCACTACAGTGTGATTGGCACTGAACTCCAATATTTTAAATAAAGATTTTGAACAGATCGATATTATGGAGGCATTTTTCTCAGTTATGATTCCTCATTCCAGTTAAATCTAGGTTGTATTATGTTCCTAAAAGTAACAAGGACAGCAAATTTCTCAAAAAAAATACTGATACTCAGAAAAGCAAATGATTTTTAGAGCAGAAGAATATGATAATTAGAGTTAGTAAGAGAGGCAAAACATTGAAATAGACTATACGTGAAGAATGCTATCACATACTACAAATTATTTATCTTAAAATTTATATCCATGGAAATATCCCCTTAAAATGAATGTGAGAAAATGACTTGTTCAGATACATAAAAGCAAAAGAATTAATCACTGGCCTTCTTAGAGTACTATAGTAATAAAGAAAATCACCAGACACAGTAAGATAACACAGACTGAGTGAATAACACTAGAATAAATCAGTACATGAGCTAATATATGCAATTTTAAATTTTAATTTATAAATGACTATGACATTGTGACTATTATGACAACATGCTGCTCTGTTTATAATATGAACATAAATGAATGTGTGATCATGGCAGTATAAAGACAGAGAGAATAAATGAAAATATGCTTCCTTAGAGTCATATAATGTATATGAGGTAACAAGACATAGATTGTATCAAGTTACCTTTTCTACCATAGTCCCTAAGGCAACCACCAAATGAAAAGATATTCTGAATTGAAAACTATGACATAATTGGTGTAGGAGGTCCTTCTGCGTTTGTGTTGTTTTCATTGGTGAATAAAGAAAACTGCCTTGGCCTTTTGATAGAGCAGAAATCAGGTAGGCAGAGTAGACAGAACGGAATGCTGGGAGGAAGAAGGTAATGTGGCAGACACCATGGTTCTCCTGCCTGAGACTGACGCTGGTTAGAAGCTTTCCCGTGGGGGGGGCATGCCTCATACTACAAATTGGCTGCCCAATGTGGCCGACTAACTCCATGTAAAATCTCAGAGAGTTTCAAAAAGAATACAGAGTTTAACAGAGTTTTTGCTGTTTTCTGGCACTGTGCAACACCAAGTTTTTCCTCACTAAGCAGCAGCAACAGTACAAAAGCCACAGTGGTTTTTAAATGCTGGCTTTCTGGGCTATGCTGCTAGTGCCATCTCTGCCTACTGCTGGAGACAGAGCATTCAGGCGGGGTTTGTGACTAAAATACTACGGCTTGCTTGATGGCAATGTGGACTGCTCTATGCCTGGAACTGTGCACAGCTCAGGGTCACCAAATGGCTCTGAGGCAGGAGCAGCACTGCCATGCTGAACTGTGCTGATCTCAGGCAGGAACTATCGTAATTATCATAATAACAGTGCAGTTAAGGTTTAGACTTGGCAGGAAACAGGCTTACTGTATTACTCCTACATGGCACAACTTATATTTTTAAGAACTGCTAGCATTTTAAGTAGTGCTCCTGGATAGTAAAGAATTACAGATTCACAATAGGACAGATTCATTCAGACATAAAAGACCTCTAAATGGGTCACACTGTTGAATAAAGGTACATAGTAGGCTTAAAAAAGAAAAGAAATAAAGAGTATACAGAGATGCTTTTTTTAAAAAATGGGGCTAAAGTCTTTAAAGACACAGAGTACAGATAGTCATAGATTAAAAAAAATAAGCCACGTAAAAATGAAAACTTCACAGAATGTATGGATTATGTATTTTGTTGCGTTTTCTTTAAATTTTTTGACTGTGAAGGAGCTAACTACAGAGAGACATTTCATTGTGTGTGCTGCTAAGCCAAACCAACATGTGTATTACAAAGGTATTATGACTTCAGAATTTGGGTCTAAGGATATGATGCTTTGGAAAAGAGATTCTTCTTTTGTTTTCACGGAGGATGAGACCCTGTGGATTCCTTCTAGACCAATATGGTATGATAGACAAGCCCTCCTGAAAGGTCACTGTGAACACCTTCAGAAAATTACTTCACTCAACTGCCAACTGAGATGAACCTGGCACACAGGATACACCATGAAAGACCTGATTAACAGTGCCCCCATATAGCAGGAAGAAGTTTGGAGAGATAAAACTACACCCATATTCCCAAATATTGTTTATAAATGTTGTTTTACATTTAAAGGGGGATATGATATAGATATGAATAATTTGCATTGGAATAAATTTTGTTTATTGATATAAATTTAAGACCAATCTTGTTATATGTATATTTCTGCCCTTGTTTAAGGTATTGTGATTATGTACTTCATTTAAAAATGTAATGTATAATTAGGAAATATAGGTTGGCAATGGATAATCATTGATAATAGTCAAGCTTGTGGTCATGTTTGTTAGATTTTCTAGATATATAGAGATACATTTCAGTTAGATAGGCATTCTTAATATCTTTAAAAACTACAGAATATGGCATTTGAAATGTTTTGCTAACTTAGGGTTTTTCTTTCTTTTATTCTGTCAATTATATTTTATTTTATTTTTTTCTCCACATTTAATTTTTTATTACTGCATTATAAATAGTACCATTCCAAATTTCCACCTCCTCCGCTCCTCCCATCTCCCTCCCGCTTCCCCACTCCCCCTCCCCTTTTCCCCTCCAGTCCTAAGAGAGGGCAGGTTACCCTGCCCTGTGGGAAGCCCAAGGCCCTCTCGCCTCCATCCAGGCCCAGGAAGGTGTGAATCCAAACTGACCGGAATCCCAAAAAGCCAGTACATGCAGCAGAATCAAATCCCAGTGAAATCATCATTGGCCTCTCAGTCAGTCCCAATTGTCAGTCACATTCAGAGAGTCTGTTTCAATCACATGCTCGTTCAGTCCCAGTCCAGCTGGCCTTGGTGAGCTCCCACTAGATCAGGCACATCATCTCAATTGGTAGACGAATCCCTTGCGGTTCTGACTTCTGTGTTCATCTTCTCCCTCCTTCTGCTCTTCAAATGGGCCTTGGGAGCTCAGTCCAGTGTTCCAACGTGGGTCTCTGTCTCTATCTCCATCCTTCGCTGGATGAAGATTTTTCTGCTCTCCGACTGGACCTTGGGAGCTCAATCCGTTGCTCTGGTGTGAATGTGGGTCTCTGTCTCTAACTCACTCCATCGGACGAAATTTCTATGGATGTGATCAAGATATTCATCAGTATGACTATGGGACAATGATAGTTCCGGCACCCTCTCCTCTGCTGCCCAAGGACCTAGCTGGGGACATCCCTGTGGACACCTGGGATCTCCGCTAGAGCCAAGTATCTTGCCAGTCCTAAAATGGCTCCAATAATGTAGATATCTTATTCCCTTCTCCAACACCCACCTTTCCTCAATCTCCGCCCTCCCACTCCCCCAATCTC
>PVIU01034368.1:0-11401 GCA_004026605.1 Ondatra zibethicus | reverse complement strand
TCTGCCTCCCAAGTGCTGGTTTTAAAGGTGTGTGCCACCACTGCCTGGCCACAATAATACGTTTTAAGAGTCAAGTTCAAGATCATCCTTGGGTTGCATAGTTGAGGCCATCTTGAATTACACACACGATATCTTAAAACCAATGAAATTCCATCAGTTAGGAAGAATACAGAAGAGAGTAATCAATCACTTGAGAGTTGCTAAGTAAATGGCAACTCATGGGTAACCAATAAAAGCTGCAATCTAATCAATTAGGGGCATTCTCAATACAATAAATCCTAACACTCTAGAGGGCGCTAAGACGTATTAAAATGTATACACCCACCCTCAGCAGTGTGCTTTTTAAAAAAATCGATCTAAAGAGACCAAGAAAAAAATAACAGGCATATGGAAGAGGCGCAAATGTGGACATGGAAAGTGATGTCGGCTCCCTGTGTTGTAGGCAGGAGTTCTGATCTGGGGTTCCACAGTTCAAGTCCACGGAGATCTGGAGGCTCTCAGTGGTGACTAGGAGACTTGAGAAAGAGTGGTCGGGATGAAGAAAGCGAAGAAGCTTGCACTCCGGGGACCCAGGTGTAGAGGTCCTCCTGCCTGCAGCCTGAGGCGCAAACCTGTGGGAAAGCTCGGCCGTGTGGCCTTCCCAGGACCGGGACCTGTCCACTGCCCAGCCACTTGCTCGGTTGCCTCGGATTCGGGGCTCAGGGTTCCCTCGCCAGGCCCCGCCCCTCGAGACCCCCGCGATCTCCGCCGAGGCAGGCGGCTTCAATCGAGTCCCCGGGCCGCTAAGAAACGCGGGTGGGCGTGTGGGGCAGGGCGAGGGGCGGGGACGCGCCGGGGCGGCGGGGGCGGGGCGCGGGCACCGATTGGCCAGCGCGGCGTTCCGAGGCCGTTTATGGCGGCTGGGCCGGGCCACCGCTCCAAAACAAAGGGCAGGCGGCCCGCGGGGCGGCGGCAGGAAGATGCCTCGCGCCGGTCTAGGGCGCCAACGGCCAGAACGCGTCCCGGGCCACGCCGGGACCGCCTGAAAGCCGAGCCCGCGGCCACCGAGCCTGGGCCGGATGGGCGCTGCGGACGGGGCCGCGGACCGCCGAGCGGCCGTGAGTACGGGCGGGCCCCCGGTGGGTGCTCTGCGGCGACCCGACGGACGGCGGCTCCGGGAGGGCGGGGAAGCACCTGTTGGGCGCCGGCGGGCGGGGCGGGAGCTCGGAGGACGCGTTGACTTTTTGTTCTGTTTTTCCGGCGTATTGGTACCTGGTTCATTACGTTTTGGAAGACAACACAAACCCCCGGTCTTTTGATTTTTTTTTTTTTTAGGCCACTCTCCTATTGTTTTTTTCCCTACCTTAAAAAAAAAAAAGGGGAAAGGAAATGAATACAGAAGATACCTCCAATAAAGAAATGTTAAATAAGGGGTGGCATTTTCAAGTTGCCTGTACAACGATAACTAAGAGGAATTGTCCTCATTGTTTACCACTTGTGGCTCTAGGCTTTATTAATGCAGATTGCCAATAGTAGCAACTAAATAAGATATTTTCTCCTCAATACCTACATAAATGCTCATCTTTGACGTCCAAATCACGTGCTGAGCTCCAGGATGGAAAGACGGCGGAATTCTGTTTTGGATAGATAATAGACGTCGAAAATACCACTTTCCATTCAAAGCTCTTTCTAATTCAGTTGCCTTCTTTTGAATATCCAAAATGTACTTACCTTAATCTGATGTGTCTTGGCCAAGATTTGTGCACAGCTGCCCCTTGCAGATAGACCTAAACTACTCAGGTCTCAAGGCGAGCCTCACCTCCTCTGAGGAGCCTTTCCAGGACCTTCTGAGCAATCCACCCTCACCCATCATCACCTCTGCTGTCTTCTAGTAAATGTGCTAACAAAGTTTGCTGAGTCCCTGCTTCCCCTTCCCCAGGAGCTGTTCTCCTGTGACCACAGCTGGTCCTGTGGGTGTGATGAATAAATACATTCATATATATATGTATTTATGCATGTTTTGCCTGCATTCATGGAAGTTTGCTATGTGTGCCTACCTGGTGCCTACAGAAGCCAGAAGAGGGTATCAGATCCCCTACAGCTTAAGTTACAGTTGGTTGTGAGCCACCCTGAGAATGCTGGGAATCCTGTCAGGGTTGTCCACAAGAGCAGCAAGTGCTCTAAAGTACTGAGTCATCTCTCCAGCCATTGTCTGTGAGCTCTTAAAAGACTGGGAGGCGTGTTTAAAGATTGCTGCTACCAGGATCTCTAGGCCTTGTATTCCTGGCCAGCACCCTGTGTGGTTACCATGTCTTCATAGGGGTTAGAGCAAATTCCTGCCTTACCACAGACATGTGTAGTTCACCATGTCAGTGGCCAATCTGAATAATAGTCTATGCTGTTGTTTTGGTTCAGGGCCTCATGCATTCCAGGCAGCTGCTCTATGTCACTTATTCTACCCACAGCTCCAGTTCTGTAAATAAACTTATTTTAGAATAACTTTAGAATGACATAAATATTACAGAAGAGCTGTGGGTGTGGCTCAGTGGTAGAACATGTGCTGAGCATGTGTGAAACCCTTGGTTCTGTCCATGCTAAACACACAAATCAAACATTTCCAGTTTCCGGGGCCTTGGTAGCTCAGCCTTTAATCCCAGCAATCAGAAGGCAGAGGCAGGCAGATCTCTGTGAATTCAAGGCTAGCCTGATCTATAGAAGGAATTCCAGAACAGCCAGGGCTACACAGGGAAACCCTGTCTTGAAAACAAAAAAAAAATTTCCAGCTCAGCTCTGGTGGTACACCAAACCCTCACCCAGTTCACATCCGTTACTGTGGTGCATTTGGTCAAACCAAATAACTGAGAAGGGTCTGAGACAGGGTTTCTCTGCAGCTTTGGAGCCTGTCCTGGAACTAGCTCTTGTAGACCAGGCTGGCCTCGAACTCACAGAGATCGGCCTGCCTCTGCCTCCCGAGTGCTGGGATTAAAGGTGTGCGCCACCACTGCCCGGCTAGAAGGGTCTGTTCTTTAAATCCCAGGTTGTCTTTGCATGTTAAAGATCCAAAGCTGGTAAATGTGTGTCTGCGCCAGTGCTGCTCTGACATCTGTCTTCAGTCACGGAGCAGGGGTGGAGGACACCAGGCTGGGTGTTCTCAGTGGAGGGCTGAAAATGCACAGGGAGTTTAGAATATTAAGGAGCCACTCGTTCACAGTACACGGAACCCAGTCTTACCATACCAGGCAAGTGGGATGGGATTTAGCAGAGGATTCAGGTACAGATGAGAGAAAATCCTGAGTGGGTGGAGAGCTAAGGATTCTGGGGAAAGCAGTATGAGATAGAATCAGGTAGGAGCTCAATCTTGTCCCAGGGGATAACCTCTTATTATAACTTGATGCCTAGGTCCTGTAGACTATCAGCAGGCATACATACATGGAGTGAAAAATCCTTGAATGTTTGATTATGTTTTATTTAGCATGTGAGTACATAAAGTCGTTTAGCCAGGCCAGGCATGGTGGTGCACGCCTTCCATCCCAGCACTCACGAGGCAAAGGCAGAGGGCTGTCTGTGAGTTCTAGGCCAACAAGGCTACATAGTGAGATTCTGTCTTTAAAAACAAAAACAAAAGTTTAGCCAGGCATGGTGGCAGGAAATGAAGAATTCAAGATATTCCTTGGCTACATATGGAGTTTTAGGCCAGCCTGAGCTACGTGAAGCCCTGTCTAAAAACAACAACAACAAAAAAAACAAGGACTTGAAGAATGGCTTCATGGTTAAGAGTGCACACTGCTCTTGTAGAGGGCCCATGTTTGATTCCTACCACCCACATGAGGCAGCTCACAAACAGCTGTAACTCCAGCTCCCGGGGGTCTGATACCCCCGACTTACCCGTCAAATGTGCTTGCATGGAATTAAAAGGCAAACTTTAAAATTCCCAGCTGTGTTTCTGCTCGCCAGCTGTCTTCACAGCCAGCGTGCTATTCGAGGAAAGCAGGCGGCTTTCTGCCGACTTGTGTCTCAGGCCAGAGCTGTGCAGAGCTATGTGACTGCAGCGAAGGATGTGCTGAGGGATCTCAGACCAGGAAAACCGATTGCACAACACCGTAGTAGGCATTGCTGTGCCTGGGCGTGGCAGAAAGAGGGGGAAGACAGACGAGGGGTTGAGGGAAGAGGTGCTCAAACATTGGTGTGGAGGTGCCAGATCCCCTGAGGGTCCTAAGAGGGTAGGAGGTGGCATCCACAACAGGCACAGGGCATTTTGTCTTAGGACCACTGTCCAGGGTACTGTGCCTGAAGTATGGGAGAAAGCGTCTCATCCCGTGATTCAAGTGGGGAAAGAAAGGACGTGAGGAAACAAGTAGCTACCGCCGGAGGCCAGCTCTAGCGACACTGTGGCTGCTCGAATCCTTCGGGATCTTCCGAGCCTGGGTGTAGGTACTGGGCACCTGAATAGTCAATTTATATGCTCGGCATTAAAATATAAGATATCCAGGTGCAGTGCCAGCAAGGTGACTGAGCAGTGAAGACACCTGTTGTCAACCCTAAGAACCTGAGTTTGGTCCCTGAAACCCACACGGTGGATGAAGGGAACTACCTCAGAGTTGTCCTCTGACCACACCTATGGCACAAACACAAGCAAAGGTACAGACAGACAAGGCCCTTCCTCACCACAGCCTCCAGCCCCATCTTGGCAGTGTCTCTTTACATGAGGGCATTAACAGACTCTCCAACTTGAGGTGTTTCCTAATTTTTCGTTATTACAATGGAATATTGTGACTGCTTTTATCCAGTTGTTTTGTGAATGTAAACTCCTTTATGGACCACTCCAGTGCAGGGACATACACCTAGGAATGTTCTAGATGAAACTTCTCCCCCAAACCCGGAGGAGGCCTCACTGTGCTTCCCATGCTGGCTTCACATTCTTGGGTTCTGTTGGTCTTCCTGTCTGAGTCTTCCAAGTAAAATTAAGACTAGCCCAAGCTTACCTGCTCGCCAGTGGCAGGGTTAGAGCCGGGGAAAGGGATGCTGTGGAGAAGCCTGGGCACAGGTGAAGGTGGGGCAGGTGGTGGCACACACCATTACTCCCAGCCCTTGGAAGGTAGAGGCAGGCAGAGCCCTGTGAGTTCTAGGTCAACCCGGTCTACATAGCAAGTTCCAGGGCAGTCACAGCTCCATAGTGAGGCCCTGAGAACGAGAGGAAGGGGGAGGGTAGCCAGCTGGAGGGCACTGTGGCTTCACACTTCATACCGTCGGACACCAAGAGCCGCTGTGCTCCTTTCTCCTCCTTAGTCTGCGTCTTCTGCGGTGTGTTAATTGCACCATATGGACATGAGCCCGATCCAGACTCTTAAAATAATGGTATGTGCTTATTTTAGATGAGAAACTTCTAGAACCCAGCATACTGGTTTGCTAAGGAGAAGGAAAAAAGGAGGAAAAAAATCCAAAAGAACAACAACCAGAAAAACAAAACAAAAAGCAATGTCTGTTGTGGAGGCGGATGCCCTCCACACCCAAGGGCTCTAGTGTCCTTCCTGTGGCTTACCTGGTCCTGACTTACCTGGCCGACAACCAGCATTTGCTTTATAGCTACTGCTCAGTGGCTCCTAATTGCTTGTTCGGTCTTGCAGTGTTTCCCACTGTAGCTTCTGATTGAAAGCCAGTTAAATTGACACACAGCCACCGGGTCAAGGATGGTGCTGTCTGCCTGCTGCTGGTCCAGGATCAGAGCTGCTGAGATGACCTGAAGTTTGTATGCCGCAGCTCCCTTGAAGGGAATATAGTGAGCAAACCACACCCAGTAGGAGCTGCTCTGGGAGCTGTGACACAGACAGACTGTTAGATAGGGATTGATGGCGGCAACACAGAATAAAGAAGGCAGCCAGGCACCCGCAGAAGCAGAACTGTTCCTTTAACCAGAACAGTGAAGGGCTGCAGTCTTTCTACAGTAGAGGAGACCACTTGGGGTTTTACAGGATGGGACAGGGGAACTTGGGGATGGAAGAGTCCATCTGCAGGTCAGTCCCCTGCAGTCTGGAAGCAGTAGACACCAGCGGGTTTGGTGTGGGGTCTCCTGACCAGAAGCTTCCACAGGTGCTGTCAGTCAGGTCAGCTTCCCGTGGGAGCCTCTCAGGTCACCTGAGGCCTTCTGACCTTTCACGACTGCTTCAAGTAAGGACATTGCGAGAGCAGGACCACATGGTGAAGGCCTCTGCCATAGTTTCTCTACTTTCTGTTCTGATAAACACCATGACCAAAAGTAGCTTAGGAAGGAAAAGGGTGTCTTCCTCTTACACTCCCAGGTCCTACTCCATCATCGTGGGAGGCTGAACCAGGAAGTACTGAAGATGCTCTTGCTGGCTCTCACTCTCTGGCTCATGCTCAGCTAGCTTTTATCTATTTCTGTTTTGTGTGTATGGGTGTTTTGCCTGTCTGTTCGTCTATGCACATGTGTGTAGGTTCTGTGGAGGCCAGAAGAAGGTGTCAGACCCCCCAAACTGAAGTTGCAGACAGTTGTGAGCTGCCATGAAACCAGGTCCTCTGCGAGAGCAGCCAGTGATCATAACTACTGAGGCTTCTCTCCAGTTCTTAACTAGGTCTTGTATTTAGCTTAGACCTACCTGCCTAGGGACAGTGCTGCCCACAGTGGCCTGGACCCTCACACTTCGGTCATCAGTCAAGATGACCTCTCAGAGACACGAGCATAGTCTATCTGGCCTGGGCAACAATTCAGGTGAGGATCCCAGACATCCTAACATGAATCAAGTTAACATAAAAACTGACCACCAGTCTGCAAATAAGGTGAGTGTGCATTGTGGACTGGGAGAAGTAAAGTTTCACTGGGCTCATGCCCAAGGGTGGGGGCCACGTGCACAGCACTCCTCCTTGGTGCTGGCATGGTTCAGCTGCTCAAGAATTTGCAGCCTCTTAAAGTTGTGAGTGCATGCCTGTTTGCTTGGGAAATGCTTTATCTTTTTATTTATGTGTGTGTGTGTGCATGCCTGTCTTTATGTGCACTATTTGTGTGCAGTACCCACAGACACCAGAAGAGGGCATCAGATCCCCTGGAACTGGAGTCCTCTGCAAGAGTGCCAAGTGTTCCTAATCACTGTACCATCTCTCCAGCCCTCTGCTTGAAGTATTTAAGTCAAAGCCTGGACCCAAGCTGAACAGTAGGCTAAGGACACATTGAATCTGTGTAAATGAGACCACTTCTTGGAATCCACAGAGGCTGACTCAAGCATGACTCTGGGGAAAGCCCTGGCTTGTGCGCTGATGTTTTGGAGTACGGTCCTCAACCTGAGGAAGTATGAGTCAGGGAGAGAGGGGTCCATGCTATGCCCAGCCACCCAGCAACCCTGCAGAAGCTGAGTTTTCCATGGTGAATCTCATGGGCCACCCTGTCTGTGTGTATGTACACATGAATGCAGGTACCCACAGAAGCCAGAGGCCTCAGTTCCTCCATTCCTTTTGTCGTTTCTTTTCTCTCCTCCCTTGAGTGCTTCTAAACAGACCAGTTTTACATCATTCCTGTTTCTCTTACTGGATTCAAGAGATACATACTTTTTTATACTTTTTTTTTTTTTTGAGACAGGGTTTCTCTGTAGCTTTGGAGCCTGTCCTGGAACTAGCTCTTGTAGCCTCAAACTCACAGAGATCCACCTGCCTCTGCCTCCCGAGTGCTGGGATTAAAGGCGTGCACCACCACCGCCCAGCTTCATTTTTATTCTTATAGAAGTTTCATCGGGGGGTTGGAGAGATGGCTCAGTGGTTAAGAGCACTGGCTGCTCTTCCAGAGGTTGTGAGTTCAATTCCCAGCAACCACAAGGCGGCTCACAACCATCTGTAATGAGATCTGGCGCCCTCTTCTGGCGTGTAGGCATACATGGAAGCAGAATGTTGTATACACAATAAATAAATAAATCTTTTAAAAAAAAGTTTCAGCAGATACTTCCAGATTTACCCTTACTTTATCAGATTCAAAGTTAGTTTATAATGACTACCAGTGGGCCACATAGATGATGACTTCCTCAAGACTATCTGCCTCATATTCACGAGGACACCTAGTAATGCTTGAACAATGAAATTCTCCTCTGATCTCATATTTCTTTCTTTTTTTTGTTTGTTTTTTTGTTGTTGTTTTTCAAGACAGGGTTTCTCTGTGTAGCTTTAGAGCCTGTCCTGGAACTAGCTCTTGTAGACCAGGCTGGTCTCGAACTCACAGAGATCCGCCTGCCTCTGCCTCCCGAGTGCTGGGATTAAAGGCGTGCGCCACTGCCGCCTGGCTGATCTCACATTTCTCAGAAAACACATCTGTAATTAAACACTACTATCTTCGTGGGAAAATTCCAGGGCTCTAGACACTTTCCACTTCAGCTTTCCTCTGACTGCTGTCATCTGCTGCACTTGGGTCTTTTCAGACTCTACACATTGTCTGTCCACACAAACCATTTTATTTTCTACTTGCAGTTTTGAGTATGGAGTCTAGACTCTATGTAGAGTTGCCTTCTTGTCTAGAGCCATATCTTTGAACTTTTTTAGTGATATTTTACCTTTAAACTGTGTGTCATTTCGCCAGTTCTTTTGTTTTTGTTAGAGGGTGGTAGGGAGGACAGGGTTTTGCTGGATAGCCCAGGCTGGCCCAGAACTCAGAATCTTCCTGCTTTAACCCTCAAAATGCTGAAACTACAGATGTGAATTGGTTCTGTTCTGGGTGATGCTGGGGTTTGAGCCCATTCCTGAAAGACTCCTGCATGGAGCACTCTAGGATGACAGCTGATGGAAAATCTTTACTTTGTGGTTTTAGTTTTTGTGGTTTGTCTTTCAGTTTTTAGGGGGAGGGTTGTTTTTGAGACAGGGTTTCTTTGTGTAACAGCCCTGGCTGTCCTGGAACTCACTCTATAGACCAGGCTGGCCTCCAGCTCAGATCCGCCTGTGCCTGCCTCTGCCTCCAAGTGCTGGGATTAACAGCACGGGCCACCACACCCGGCTCTTTCCAAAGAAAGGTCTCATTGACCCTTCTTTTTTTTTTTTTTTTTTTTTTTTTCTTTTTGCTGATACCTCTGCTCTTTTATCATTGACCCTTCTTGAGTACTTTCTGGGTTTCAGTTTACTGTGGAAGCACTTCTGAGCATCAGGTACTCCCCCTTTCCTTGTTCTATGTCTAGTCACGGTTTTATCTTTGTTTTTCCTTTTTGGACTTTAGCCCAGACACTTAAGTATAGTGTCGCTTCAGTTCTGGAAACTCCTCCATCATTCATTTCTCTGACTCATCTTCAGTTCTGATTCTCTTCATCTTATTCCTGTCAATCCCCATTGTATTAATGGTGTTTATTTCTAGTGCTATTTATAATAACTCCTAAATCTGCAAGGTCATTTTCCCTCATTTGTTAATCATGTATCTCTGTAAATGGAACAAGAAGTCCTTCCCGGTGCCCATTGAGTCTGCGAGTCTCATCCATCCCTGGTACTGGTGCTTTGTTCTCCTGAGAGCCTTCTCTTTTTTTAGTGGGGGTGGACCTGGGCTGTTAGACAAGTGTTCTTCCACACTGCGCCATACCTCAGCCCACCTGGTTTTTGGTTTTTTGTTTGTTTGTTTGTTTTTTACTGTGCTCTTCTAATTTTTAAGATTACATTTGTTATTGAATTGCTTAGGAATTGGGGTGTGCCACGGTACACAAGTGGAGGTCAGAGGGCTGCTTCGGGAACTGGTTCCCTCCAACCACCACGAGGATGTTGGTGATCCATCTCAAGTCACCATGCCTGGTGACAAGTCCTTCTTCCCACTGAGCCATCTGGCCAGCCCATAGCCATATTGTTCTTCCGGCGGGGATCTCGGGACTGGAAAACATAGAGTTTCTCCAAACCAGCTATGTGCTTGCACCTGCCCTTGCCAGGTGCCGTAGGGCCTTGTTGTTGCAAAAACCCATCTATTGGGAGTTCCTGAAGCCTTCTGATTGGTGGAATCAGGGGCTGTGCTATGGTTACTGCCAAATGCTTTGAGGGCAAAACAACCGCCCTGCTCAGTGGAGACTTCCAGGTTCCGCTGTGCACGGTGGGGTCCGCCAGTCACCCTGTTTTAGCCTCACACTGTTGCTTTAGGAAATGGCCCAGGTGGGGTAGTGGCGCACCAGAAATCCAAGATTCATGCATGGCTGACACAAGAGATGGACAGTGTGTTGAAAGCTAACTTGAACTAAATAGAAAGCCTGTTATTTGAGAGAGAGAGCTAGAAAGATGCCATTAAAGGCTAGATTCAACGACAACAAAATTTTTTTTAACTGTTTTATTTGGTTAGCATTTTTTAGTACTTCTCCATGGGTGGATTGGTCCAAATGTGATAGATCATAGTTTGAGATTGGAAGTTGACTTTTTTTTTTCTTTTCTTTTGAGACAGGATTTTTCTGTGTAGCCCTGCCTATTCTGGAACTCACTCTGTAGACCAGGCTGGCCTCGAACTCACAGAGTTCTACCTACCTCTGCCTCCCGAGTGCTAGAACTAAAGGCATGAACCACCACTGCCCAGTGAAAGTTGACTTTTTTTTTCTTTTTCTTTTTTTTTTTTTTTTTTGCCATTAGCTCTAACCTCTTATTGGATAACTCTCACATCTTTTTTTTTTCATGATATTTATTGAGCTCTACATTTTTCTCTGCTCCCCTCCCTGCCTCTCCACTCCCCCATTCATGCTCCCCCTCCCAAGGTCACCATGCTCCCAATTTACTCAGGAGATCTTGGCTTTTTATACTTTCTACTTCCCATGTAGATTAGACCTATGTCAGTCTCTCTTAGTGTCCGCATTGTTGTCTGAGTTCTCTGGGATTGTGGTTTGTAGCCTGGTTTTCTTTGCTTTATGTTTATAAACCGCCTATGAGTGAGTACATGTGATAATTGTCTTTCTGTGTCTGGGTTACCTCACTCAAAATAATGTTTTCTAGCTCCATCCATTTTCCTGCAAAATTCAAGCTGTTGTTATTTTTTTCTGCTGTGTAGTACTCCATTGTGTAAATGTACCACATTTTTTTAATCCATTCTTCGCTTGAGGGGTATTTAGGTTGTTTCCAGGTTCTGGTTATGACAAACAAAGCTGCTATGAACATAATTGAGCACATGTCCTTGTGGCACGATTGAGCATCCTTTGGATATATACCTAAAAGTGGTATTATTGGGTCTTGAGGAAGGTTGTTTCCTAATTTTCAGAGAAATCGCCAAACTGACATCCAAAGGGGTTATACCAGCTTGCATTCCCACCAGCAATGCAGAAGTGTTCCCTTTTCCCCACAGCCTCTCCAGCATAAGTTGTCATCAGTGTTTTTGATCTTGGCCATTCTTACAGGTGTAAGATGGAATCTCAGAGTTGTTTTGATTTGCATTTCTCTGATGACTAAGGATGTTGAACATTTCCTTAAGTGTCTTTCAGCCATTTTAGAT
>PVIU01034367.1:0-11143 GCA_004026605.1 Ondatra zibethicus | reverse complement strand
CCTTGAAGAAAGAAATTGAAGAGGATACCAGAAAATGGAAGGATCTCCAATGCTCCTGGATTGGTAAGATCAACATAGTAAAAATGGCAACTCTACCAAAGGTAATCTATAGATTCAATGCAATCCCCATCAAAATCCCAACAAAATTCTTCATAGAACTTGAGAGAACAATAATTAACTTTATATGGAAAAACAAAAATCCCAGGATAGCCAAAACAATCCTATACAATTAAGGAACTTCTGAAGGCATTACCATCCCTGACTTCAAACTCTATTACAGAGCTACAGTATTGAAAACAGCTTGGTATTGGCATAAAAACAGAGATGTTGACCAATGGAATTGAATTGAAGACCCGGATATTAACCCACAAACTTATGAGCACCTCATTTTGACAAAGAAGCTAAAATTATACAATGGAAGAATGAAAGCATCTTTACCAAATGGTGCTGGCATAACTGGATGTCAACATGTAGGAGAATGAAAATAGATCCTTATCTATCTCCATGGACAAAACTCAAGTCCAAATGGATTAAAGACCTCAATGTAAATCTGACCATAATGAACCTGATAGAAGTGAAAGTGGGAAGTAGTCTGCAACACATGGGCACAGAAGACCACTTTCTACCTATAATCCCGTTGGAACAGACAATAAAAGCAACAATGAATAAATGGGACCTCCTGAAACTGAGAAGCTTCTGTGAAGCAAAGGACACAGTCATTAAGACAAAAAGGCATCCTACTGAATGGGAGAAGATCTTAACCAACCCCACATCAGAGAAAGTCTGATCTCCAAAATATATAAAAAACTCAAGAAACTAGATATTAATATTCTAAATAACCCAATGAAAAAATAGGGTACTGAACTGAACAGAGAATTCGTAACAGAAGAATTTCAAATGGTCAAAAGATTCTTAAGTACATGTTCAACTTCGTTAGCCATCAGGGAAACAACCTGAGATATCATCTTACTCCTGTCAGAATGGCTAAAATCAATAACACCAATGATAACCTATGCTGGAGAGGATGTGGAGTAAGGGGAACACTCATCCATTGCTGGTTGGAATGCAAACTTGTGCAACCACTTTGGAAATCAATGTGGTGTTGTCTCAGAAAACTGGGAGTCAACCTACCTCAGGATCCAGCAATACCACTCTTGGGAATATACCCAAGAGATACCCAATAATACAACAAAACCATTTGTTCAACTGTGTTCATAGCAGCACTATTTTTAATATCCTGAACCTGGAAACAACCTAGATGCCCCTCAATGGAAGAATGGATAATGAAAGTGTGACACATCTACACATTAGAGTACTACTCAGCGGTAAAAAACAGTCTCATCTTGAATTTTGCAGGTAAATGGATGGAAGTAGAAAACAATTTCCTGAGTGAGATTACCCAGACCTCAAAATATGAATATGGTATGTACTCTCTCATCAGTGGATTCTATCCATAGACAAAGGACACTGAGCCTATAGTTTGTGATCCTAGAGAAGCTAAATAATAAGGTGAACCCAAAGACAAGCAGATATAGATCCTTCTGGAAATTGGAAGCAGACGGAACTGCCAGGCATGGGATGGGAGCATGGGTGTAGGGGTGGAGAGGGAGGAGGGGGAAAAGGGAAAGAGAAGGGAGAGGGGGAGGGTTGGGGTGAGTGGGATGATTGAGAGGGAGGAGGAATGGTTATAGGAACAGGGAAGAGGATGTCTTGGTTGGGGGAGCCATTTGAGGTTGGCAGGAGGCTTGGCTCTGGAGGGGTTCCCAGGTGTCCTCAGCTGGGACCCTGGGCAGTGGAGGAGAGGGTGTCTGGATTGGCCTTGTCCAGTAGTCAGTCTAATGACCATCTTGAATATCACCATAGAACCTTTGTCCAGCGACATATGGAGATGGAGATGGGGACCCACTGAACTGAGCTCCCAAGGTCCAGTTGAGGAGCAGAGGGAGGGAGAAGATGAGCAAGGAAGTCGGGACTGCGAGGGGTTGGTCCACCCACTGAGACAGTGTGCCTGATCTAATGGGAGCTCACCGGAGCCAGCTGGACTGGGACTGAATGAGCATGTGATCAAGCTGGACCCTCTGAACGTGGCAGATGATTGGGGTAGATTGAGAGGCCAATGACGGTGGAGCTGGGATTTGTCTCCACTGCAAGTGCTGGCTTTTTGGGATCCTGGTCTATTTGAATGCAGACCTTCCTGAGCTTGTATGGAGGCGGGAGGGCCTTGGACTTCACACAGGGCAGGATACCCTGCCCTCTCCTAGGACTGGAGGGGGAGTGGGGAGGGTGAATCAGGGAGCAGGAGGGAAATGGGAGGAGGGGAGGAACTGGAAGTTTTGAATGGTATTATTTATAAAGCAATAAAAAATAAAAAAGAATTTAACTTCTTTTCATATCTTCATCACAAATATCATTATCACCAGTGACATGCAGGCAGGAGTCTTGACTCTTTTGGTTATCATCTTTAGCAGTAATATTTAGCACTGTGGCTTATGAACATTTGTGAAATGAATCAAGATTCGTAGAATTCAACCTATAGTAGCTATGTGATGTAAAGCTCAGTTTGATGTTTACAACAAAGACATAGAACCATAGAAGCCATTAGATAATCTAAAATTGTTTTTAATTGAACAAGAAGAAATAGTTTATAAGGGCATGAGCTCAGGATTGAAAATAGTCCTGTACTATTGGATAAATGATTTCTAGAGGATTGTAGTAGAAAATGAGATTGGGAGGTAGGCCTGGGCTATGTAATAGCCTTTGAATGCCATCCTAAGAAGCTAAAATGTCATTTTCAAGGCAACAGGGAACTTACACTAAAGTTTATACTTGATTATATAATACTTGGAGAAATACATAGAGTAATGAGAGGCTAGCAAACTAATTACGAAATTACTTTAGTTGACAAGATAAGAACTGACAAAATATTAATCAAGGTATCATGAGAATGAATTTTGCAAGAATTGGTAAGTCTGATATGGTGACACACATAGACACTACTAAGAAAGAGAATTACAGACCAATCTCACTCATGAACACAAATGCAAAAATGCTCAATAAAATATTGGCAAACCAAATACAAGAACACATCAGAAAAGCCATCTACCATAGTCAAGTAAGCTTCATATGCAGGGATGGTTCAACATATGCAAATCTGTCAATGTAATCCACTATGTAAACAAACTGAAAGAAAAAAATACCTCACATGATCATCTCATTAGATGTTGAAAAAGCCTTTGACAAAATTCAACATCCCTTCATGATAAAAGTCATGGAGAAAGGAGGGATACAAGGAGCATACCTAAACATAATAAAGGCAATATACAGTAAGCCAATAGCTAACATCAAACTAAATGGAGAGAAACTCAAAGCAATCCCACTGAAATCAGGAACAAGGCAAGGTTGTCCACTCTCTCCATATCTATTCAATATAGTTCTTGAAGTTCTAGCTAGAGCAATAAGACAACAAAAGGAGATCAAGGGGATACAAATCAGAAAAGAAGAAATCAAACTCGCAATATTTGCAGACAATATGACAGTATAATTAAGTGACCTCAAAAGTTCTACCACTACAACTCATAAACACCTTCATTAATGTAGCAGGATACAAGACTAACTAAAAAAAAATCAGTAGTCCTCCTTTATACAGATGATAAATGATCCAAGAAAAAAATCAGAGAAACATTACCCTTCATAATAGCCACGAATAATAGGATAATGCTAACCAAACACATGAAAGACTTGTATGGCAAGAACTTTAAAACTTTGAAAAAAGAAATTGAAGAAGATGCTAGAAAATGAAAAGATCTCCCAAGCTCTTAGGTAGACAGAATTAACATAGTTAAAATGTTTCTATAAAGCAAAAGACATGGTCAAAAAGACAAAATGACAGCCTACAGAATGGGAAAAGATCTTCACCAACCCCACACTAGACAGAGGTCTGATCTCCACAATATACAAAGAACTCAAGAAACTTGACATCAAAAGAACAAATAATCCAATAAAAAATGAGTACAGACCTAAACAGAGAACTCTCAACAGAGGAATCCAAAATGGCTGAAAGACACTTAAGGAAATGCTCAACATCCTTAGTCATCAGAGAAATACAAATCTAAACAACTCTGAGATTTCCATCTTTCCCCTGTCAGAATAGCCAAGATAAAAAACAATGATGACAGCTTATACTAGGGAGGATGTGGGGTAAAGGGAACACTGCTCCACTGCTGGTGGGAGTGCAAACTTGTATAGCTGCTTTGGAAATCAGTATGGTGATTTCTCAGAAAATTGGGAAACAATCTACCTCAAGATCCAGCAATCCCACTTTTGGGTATATACACAAAAGATGCTCAATCATACCACAAGGACGTATGCTCAACTATATTCATAGCAGTGTTATTTGTCATAGCCAAAACCTGGAAACAACCTAGATGCCCCACAACCAAAGAATGGATAAAGAAAATGTACATTTACACAATGGAGTACTACTCAGTGGTAAAAAATAATAACATCTTGAAATTTGCAGGCAAATAGATGTATCTAGAAAAAATCATATTGAGTGAGGTAGCCCAGACCCAGAAAGACAAACATAATATGTATTCACTCATAAGTGGCTTTTAGACATAAAGCAAAGAAAACCCAGCCGACAATTCACAATCCCAAAGAACTTGGACAAAAAAAGAGAACCCTATAAGAGATGTACATGGATCTACATAGGAAAGTGAAAAGACAAGAGCTCCTGAGTGAACTGGGAGTGTGGAGGTCAAGGAAGAGGGCAGAAGGGGAGAGTGAAGGAAGGGAGGGGAGTGGAGAAAAACTGTAAAGCTCAAATATAAACAATAAAAAAGCAACTGAGATCTAAATAGAGATTTCTAGCCTCAGAGCACCATATTGAGATTTATCAACAAATTTTACTTTAAAATCATCAGTTGGATCCCAAATATAAAATTCATCCAGAAAAATATCAGTTTTATTCCTTACAGTAATTGAAATCCTGCTTCTTAGTATAAGAGACAACAGCAAGATATAAGTTCACCACAGTTCTACCACTGGCAAAAATGTCAACCTGTTAACCTCAGAGAAGGCATATGGTGAAATATGACCATACCAGGCATACCACATACTCATTCCTGGTGGCTATATAACCCCTTGAAAAGCACAGATTATTGCGTTGCTAATTCATAACTGTAGCTACTACAAAATGCATCATATCTAAGGAAGATATAATCTACCAAAAGAGGCGAATTTGAATAGATTATTCCTAGATATATCTCCAGAGATTTATAGGCGTATATGTTATTACTTATACTAGAAATACAGGTGTTTGCAGAATGTTAATTTCTAAAGATGTTATTTCAAGATTACTGTCAATCACAAACTCATATAAGTACTGATGTAATCTGATTTTACTGCAAGAATTGAGCCATTAATCTAGTGACTTTAAAATACCAAGACTGCCCTAGGTCAGTCATGTGGATCTAAAGTAATCGCATGAGCTTGAAACCAAGGAAAGTAACTGGAAGTCAAAAGAGACAGTGTAGAATGGGAAGTCACAGAGTGAAACGCGAACAAGAAGGGGGACATAGCTGAGTGCTTGAAAATCATCCAGTGGGGTATGCTAAAGTCTTGTCTCTTATGTGTGTATGGGCCTGTGTGTGAGGGGCTGCAGAGGATAATACAGTGGCAGTTTCATGTGTGGCAACCTACATTCTAAAGGAAATAAATCTTAATATTATCCTTATCATACACCTATAGCTGCCAACAGATAGCTCAAATACTATTTCTCCAGAAGTGTTAGTCACTACCTCCTGTCATCTGTGTGAGAACAATAGTCATAACTATTTGTTCACCTTCCTTATGAACTTGGATAATTTATCCTTTTTAGAATTCTGAAGTATCAGAGATAATGCCTTTGTTCCCATCACAGGTTCTGGATGTAGACAGAAAGTTAATAGAAGAATAAGAAACTAATACTGAGTACCTATCAGGTACCAAGTAATGTGCTAGGCACTTTATATGTAATATCTCCAATCTTCACTATGAGATGTAAACCAACAATGACAGATCTTACTTTATAGACTAGAAAATTCACATGGGTTAAACAATTTCCTCAAAGTTACAGAGGCATGATGGTAAATATAACATTCATACTCCAAGTCTCATACTCTTTCATTGGGCAATATCATCAGAAGAGAATTCATGTTTGTCAGTTTCAAAAAGGCTTTGATGAGGGGCACAGATGTATGGCAACAAAAACCAATAGTAAGCAATGCTTAGCATTTCAAATGAATGTGTGTACACTTCCACAAGTGTGCCCCCAAGGGGCCAAGTAGTGAGAATAAAGAAATGGTGAGAGAGGATAAAAAATAAATGTGGTACTCGCTGTAAGATTTCAACCTGTCTACCATGCCACTGTAGTATTCAAACAACTGAAGGCTTGAAACAGACTCTGTTCCCTCTATGTTGAACTCTGAAGAATGGGTTTTGACTGAAATGGCAACACACCATACTTACTATCTGTGAACACCAATTGCTGACTATCACAGAGTGTCAGTTTTTGGTTTTATTAACATTAAACTACTGGAACTTATGTTTCCTTGTAGATTTACACAATGTGAAGAAGTTCTGTTCTCTTTGAATTCACAGGGCAAATAGGTAATCTTGTTTTAAAAATACATAGCAACCAGAGTATGTTGTTTGCTTATCTATCATTAACTACTGGAGACACCTGTTATAAGATATGCTTTGTAAGTTATTAGCTTCCATCTGTTAATCACAAGGAAGCTAGTTAAACTTATTATTTATAAATTTATTCACAACACAGTACATATTTATTGAATGCCTACTGTTGGGGTTGAAATAACGAAGAGAAACACAAATACTCATAAACTTATATTTATTGCAGGAAAAACCTAACTATAGACAAATTGTTTCTGGAAAAGTATAAGAATCACACATTGAAAGCTATTTTCTCTTTAGAATGTCCAAAATGACAAAGAATTTCTTGAATAAGCACAAAAAATAACATAATAACTTTATTTTTTACATTAGACTACAAAGTTATTGAAGGCATTTGATGCTTCCCTATCCTTGTATCTTAGCCAACTTTATACCAATAGACTAACAACAAATGTATAAAAGGGATGCACAGATGTGTGGATGAATAGATCAATTAGACAAATAAATGGTTGTTTTGATTAAGTTAATGTTTCACCAATAAAAAGAAGGCAATTGATTAATAACTTTTATATTAATACTTCCTAAGAAAAGCAGCTGGTTCAACATATTAATATTTATACTTGCATCTACTAACAATAACTTGTATTTTTCTATGTCAAGTAGATATTTACTTTATTTAATGGGCAGATGTGCTTGTCATGGCTCTTGTTTTTTTTCCCCATAATCATATTCCCAATAGAATAAAATTGTATTTGTTCTATTTTTCTTCCTTTTACTCCACGCTGATGTGCTTTAAGTAGGAGACATTCATTCATCCATTTATCATTTCACTATCTTGCTCATCCATCCATCTACTCATTTACAAATACACATGGAGTACCTGATTTAGGCATTCCTTTAGGCATGAGAACATCATACAGATTTTTTTAAATCTCCTGTCTCTATGGTTATGAAGCTTATATTATAGTAGAGGAAGAGAGATGAGGAAAACAATAAATAAGTGAAATATGTAGCACATGTGATCTAAGTGAGAAGCCCAGGGAAAGATTATTTTATTTTGGGTAGGCCAGTTTCTATGACAATCTCCAAATTCAACTCAACATATTAAGAGTTAATTTCCTGTTAATACACCTAAAGAGAATCTGACTCCTGCCTTTCAGAGGAAGCTACAGTGAATTAGACCTTTATTTACCTCTCATATTATTTAGCAAATTAACTTATTGCTAAAACATAAGGTCATAGGTCTTGTGATTTCGTAATTAGAACTAGTATAGATACAGTAAAATAAAAATTTGTCTTCTTATATTGAAGTCTGAGACTCCATGTAACAGATTAAGGGCTTCTGAGTCTTAGGCCTTAGGTCCTTTTGTCAGAACAAATGAGGGCCTGGGCTACATAAGAGAATGAACAGAAATAGGATAAATGGGGGAAGAATACATACTAAGAATCAACTCAGAAAATACTGGATAAGAAATGGAGAAATAGTTATTGGAAAAAATCTCATCAATCCTGGGAGATTTGTGTAAGCAATTCCACTTAAAATCAGGAATAAGGCAAGGTTGTCGACTCTCCCCATACCTATTCAATATAGCACTTGAAGTCTTAGCTAGAGCAATAAGACAATTGAAGGAGATCAAGTGAATACAAATTGGAAAGAGAGAAGTCAAAATATCTATATGTGCAAATGATAAGATAGTATACTTAAGTGACCCTAAAATTTCAACTGGGGATCTCCTACAGCTGATAAACACTCATCAAAGTAGCTGGATACAAAATTAACTAACAAAAATCAGTAGCACTCCTTATATACATATTACACATGGACTGAGAAAGAAATCAGTGAAAAAACACCTAGCACAATATCCTCAAAACTATAAAATATCTTGAGGTAACTCTAACCAAGCAAGTGAAAGATTTGTGTGATAAAAACTTCAAGTCTTTGAAGAAAGAAATCGAAGAAGACATCAGAAGATGGAAAGATCTTCCATGCCCATTAATTGGTAGATTCAACATAGTAAATAGGATCATTCTACTAAAATCAATCTACACATTTAATGTAATCCCCACCAAAATTCCAACACAATTCTTTACAGACCTCAACACAAGCTAAAGTCATCTAAGAGGAGGAAGCCTCAACTGAAAAATTGCCTCCATAAGGCCTAGCTGTAGGTAACCCTATAAGGCATTTTCATAATTAGTGATTGATAGGGGAGGGTCCAGACCTTTTTGAGTGGTGCCATTCCTGGGCTTGGTAGTCCTGGGTTCTATAAGTAAACAGGTTGAACAAGCCATGGGGAGCAAGCTAGTAAGCAGCACCCCACCATGGCTTCAGTATCAGCTCCTGCCTTCAGGGTTCTGCCCTATTTGAGTTCCTGTACTAGTTCCCTTCAGTGATGGACTGAAATGTGAAAATTCAAGTACAATAAACCCTTTCCTTCCCAGCTTGCTTTTGTCATGGTGTTTCAAACTAAGATGGAGATAGAGTCTCAACTGGCCATTTCCTGTCACCAAATGAAGCTTCCAGTACTAATACTGGGTTACACCCAACCAAATTGTTGGCCAAAGGCAGTGGTATGTTCTCAACCTTCCTGATGTTGTGACAATTTCAATCATTCCCTTATGTTGTGTTAACCCCAAACATAAAATTATTTTGTTAATGTTATGAATCATAATATAAATATCTGATATGCAGGATATCTGATATGTGACCTCCAAAAGGGTTGTGACCCACCCAGAGGTTGAGACCCACTGGCCAAAGGGGTCCCATGGAAATCCTCAAACAATCCAGGCTATTGCCAAGGTGGTAAATTGTTCTCCAAAAACTAACAGCAAGGCCCCACAACTCATTGCAACAAGTATTTACATTATGATTCATATCAGCAGTTAATTCATAATTACAGTTATGAAGTAGTAATGAAAATAATTTTACGGTTGGGGATCACCACAACATGAGGAACTGTATTCAAGCGTTGCAGTATTAGGAAGGTTGAGAACCACTGAGCTAGACAGAAGCTACACAGAAGCATAATGGGAAAGTTGCCCCCTTTTGTCCTTTTTGATGAACAGCTAGGCCTGGAGAACATTAAGGAACTGTTCCACCTCAGCTGATACATACAGCACAGAGGATGTTCGGCACTCATCTTGTCAGTTATCTCAAATGTTTACGAATGTCAAAAGAATTCTGTCTCTGCCTCTTGAAGAAGCCATGTGGAGTCTTGAAAGGCTTATAGAAAATATCTTGCTGGCTTTTAAATACAAACATTTTTAGACATTGATTCTATTAGGCCTCCAATTTTATTATGCCTCAGAGTTTTTAAAATACTGTTCCCTACTTTTATATCTGCTTTTACGTTTCTCTCCCACTGAACACTCCTTTATCTCTGTCTCTATGCCTGTCTCTATATTCCTCTCTGTGTCTGTCTCTCTGTCTCTGTCTCTCTGTCTCTCTGTCTCTCTCTCTCTCTCTCTCTCTCTCTCTCTCACACACACACACACACACACACACACACATACACATACCTATCGAGCCTGTGACTAGATTGTGCTTTTAAATCTACTCTCAATTTAAAATTCTTTTTCTCATTTCTTACTTCCCCATTCTAATCCTGTCAATCATCAAATATGGATTTTGCACAGAAAGGCAGGAAACTCACGCGACTTTGGCACAGACAGTGCACTTCCAGCTGCCATCGGGGCCCATGACTCGACATTCATTGCACACTCTGAGTGAGCAGGCTTGGCATGGATCTCCTCGGTCAAAGATGAGGCCAAGGTTTTTCTGACAGTGAACACAGACTCTACTGGTCTCTTGTTGAGTCTTCCCACTTCTACGTTTTGCCTCTAAAAGTTCATTTTTCAGCTTCCTGGTAAGAGAAAAGGCACATTAAAAATTTTTGTTTTATGAGATAATAAAGGTGAAGTTCCTAGCATGATTCTTGCCACGTATGGATTAAGTACATGCCACTTTCATATTCCCTTTTAAAAACTATTTGACAAAAATATATTTATCTACCCTTTGGAAACTTGAAATTGCAAGCATAGTCCTTTTTCCAGAAGCAGCACTTAGGAAATTCTTGGGAATACTAAATATAGGGATCTGGTTTACTGGATCAAAATCTGCTTTTTAAAGCATTTTATCAATTGATGGTAGTATGGGAAGTACAGCTTTGGAACATGTGTTCTTTAAATTGTCTAGACATTGGAACAGCTTGGAAATAATGGTGTCCAAGTCTCATCTCCTCAAATTTAAATGCTTTTGGCTTGAGAGGTGGCCTGGAAAACTTTACGTCTAAAGCGTCTTTATTTGTTATAGAATACTGCCAGGTTTGTCAAACACTGCTATAGAAGATTGGCCCATTCCCATTTTAATATTTTATAGATCTGCCATTCCTTTAGGTTATTGATCTCTTTATCTTGTCTTCAGTGCGCAGAAAGAAAAGTTGGAAGCATTCCACCCCCTTCATACCGTTTT
>PVIU01034366.1:0-11852 GCA_004026605.1 Ondatra zibethicus | reverse complement strand
TTATGCTGGTTTAGCAAAATGGCAGTTGGAGATTCTCCTACAAGATGCATGACTTCACTAGCCCAGGTTAGTTTACTAGGTTTCCAGTCCAGGCATGATATTTCTCCTGTTGAGTGGACCTTCAGTCCAGTTAGTGAAATGGAGGTCACTTTTTCACACTTAAGGTTAATGTGTCATGCTTGAGACATGGAATTCTTAATTTTTGGAAGACTTTGTGAGAAATCATATTCCAATTATTAAGCACAACTATTTATAATACTCAAAACTAAGACCTTACTATTATGAAGAAAGAAATCTAGAAATCTAAGTAGTGTTTTGATTTTTTAAGACAGTTAGCCTAGTCCAGCTTTGAAATTGTGCTTGTATTAAAGATGTATCTACCATGCGTAACAAAAGCATTCTTTCTTATTGCTAGAGAGTTTCTCCAATAGTTAGCTGTCACCCTATAAAAATAATTGGTATTTCAAAACGTTCAGTGACTGCTTAATTTTTCCTCAGGTCTACGCAATGCAAGGTTCCCTCTTTGTGAGTCATCTTTCTATCATTAAAACAATAGATTCAAGAAAATTAATCTAGGAAAAAAATATTTTGGCTCATGATATCAGAGGTTCCAAGATCTGTGTTGATCCACTGTATTTAGTCCCCTGGAGAAATGCCAGATAGCAGAGGTAAAGAGCAAGAAAAACTGCTTACCTTATAGTCAAGAATTGAAAATAGAGAAAAGAAAAACTAGACTCCCAGCCACTCCAAGTAACCTAATTTTCTGCAACTAGACCGCATATGTTAAAGGTTCTGCCATTTCATGATCAGTACCAGCCTACAGACCAACCAACTTTAATACAGTAAGTAGTTCTCTAACTTTCTAATGCCATGACACTTTAACAAAGCCCCACATGTTATGGTAACCTTGAACCACAAAATTATTTTGGTGCTACTTCCAAACTGCAATTTTACTGCAGGATATCTGATATGTGACTCTCAAAGGGGTCCCAATCCAAAGGTTGAGAAACAATGCTAAGACAAACAAGACTAGTAATCATAAATTGGCAACAAATCTGACTAGACTGAGGAATATTATTGTGCTTCATTATGCTTTTATTTTAATTCATTAGTTAAGTAACACCTCCCAGAGCACCAAAACCAGTGAGCCACAGGAAAAGCTACTTACCTCACCATTCTGTCACTCTCACAGCAACTATTCAATACTGTCAGTTCTAGGATTGTCTTTTGGTGGGTAATTGGGAAGTGTCTACCAGCTTTTCATAATGCAGTACACAATTTGTATAGACTGTGCCTTTAAATCAGGCATGAGCCCATTTAATGATGCCCCCTAATTTGAACTTCTCATGGATATTAGAAATGCCTTTCAGAATTCTGATTATTGCAGAATGTATTAGCTATATCTTTGTGTTCCAAGAGAAGAAAATTGAAGGGAGCTAAAATTTTGGACCATATGTTAAAGCAGTGGTTCTAATCTTAGGATCAAAAACCCTTTAACAATGGTCAAATAAAACCATTGGAAAACAGAAACTTTTTATTGTTTTTATTGAGCTATATATATTTCTCCACTCCCCTCCCTTTTTCTCACCTGCCCATCTACCCTCTCCCATAGTCTCCATGATCCTATTTGACTCAGGAGATCTTGCCTTTTTCTACTTCCCATGAAGATTAGGTCCAAGTATGTCACCCTTAGGGTTCTCATTGGTGTCTATGTTCTCTGGGATTGTAAATTGTAGGCTGGTTTTTCTTTGCTTTATGTCTAAAAGTCACTTATGAGTGAGTATACACATGATATTTCTCTTTCTGGGTCTGGGTTACCTCACTCAATATGATGTTTTCTAGATCCATCTATTTACCTGTCAATTTCAAGATGTCATATTTTTCTGCTGTGTAGTACTCCATTGTGTAAATGTACCACATTTTCCTTATGCATCCTTTGGTTGACGGACATTTAAGTTGTTTTCAATTCTGGCTGTGACAAACAATGTTGCTATGAACATAGTTGAGCCCATGTCCTTGTGGTATGATTGAGTATCCTTTGGGTATATACACAAAATTGGTATTGCTGGATTTTGAGGTAGGTTTCCAGAAGCAGAAACATTTATCATACAATTCATAACAGTAGCAAAATTGCAGTTAGAAACTACCACCAAAAATAATTTTATGGTTAAGTGTCACTACAACATGAGTAAATATATTAAAGGGTCATAGCATTAGGGAGGTTTAGAACCAGATTTTTTTTATTAGATTTAAAAAAAAACCACACCAAATTCCCACTCCCTCCTCTCCTCACATTCCCTCCACACATCCTCGTACCCCATCCTCTACAATCCTAACAGAGGACAAGGCACATTGCCCAGTGGAAGATCCAAGGCCCTCCCCACTACATCTAGGCTGAGCAAGGTATACATCCAAAGAGAATAGGATCCCAAAAAGCCAGTACATGCAGCAGCCACACAACTCTCAACCACATTCAGAGGGACTAGCTTGGTCCTATGCTTGTTCTTCCCAGTCCCGCAGGAGTTGGTGAGCTCCCATTAGCTCAGGTAAACTGCTTCAGTGGATGAACCCCTCATGATACAGACATCGTTGCACATAGTCTCATTACTTCTACTCTTCTACTGGACCTTGGGAGCTCAGTCGAGTGCTCCGATGTGGGACTCTGCTTTTGTTTCCATCTGTTGCTGGACAAAGTTTCTATGTTGTTATTTAAGGTAATCATCAATTTGAATACAGGGTAAGTCCAGTTTGAGCACCCTCTCTTCTATTGCCTAGGGTCTTCCTGAAAATATTTCTAGAGCCATGCTTCTTGCCAACCCCATAATGGCTTCCCCTATCAAGATACCTCTCTCCTTGCTTTCATATCTGTCCCCGCAGACACACCATTCTCTCAAGATCTCGACAACCCTCCCATTCACCCCTCACTCTATCCCCTGCTTCCAAGCTCAAAATCCTGTCAGGCAACCCTGCCTGTCTACAACTCATAGTTTGGTCCATATATGCTTTTCTTTGGGTTCAACTTATTACTTAGCTTCTATAGGATCATGAACTATAGGCTCAATGTCCTTTGTTTATAACTAATATCCACTTATGAGTGAGTACATACCATATTAAAGATATTATTTTCTAATCCCATCCATTTGCATGCAAAATTCAAGATATCATTGATTATTTTACTGCTAAGTAGTATTCTAATGTGTAAATGTGCCACACTTTCTTTATCCATTCTCCAGTTGAGGGGCATCTAGGTTGCTTTCAGGTTCTGGCTATTACAAATAATGTTGCTATGAACATTGATGAACAAATGCTTTTATAGAATGCTTGAGCATCTTTTGCGTCTACTCCCAACAGTTGCATTGCTGGGTCCTGAGGTAGGTTGATTCCCAATTTTCAGAGAAACAGCCATACTGATTTCCAAAGTGGTTATACACATTTGCATTCCCACCAGCAATGGATGAGTGTTCCCCTTACTCCACATCCTCTCCAGCATAAGCTATCATTAGTGTTTTTGATCTTAGCCAATCTGACAGGTATAAGATGGTATCTCAGAGTTGTTTTGATTTGCATTTCCCTGATAGCTAAGGAAGTTGAACATTTCCTTAAGTATATTTTGACCACAGAAAATTCTTCTGTTGAGAATTCTCTGTTTAGTACAGTACCACATTTTTTAATTGGCCTATTTAGAATTTTAATGTCTAATTTCTTGAGTTCTTTATATATTTTGGAGATCAGTCCTTTGTCTGATGTGGGGTTGGTGAAGATCTTTTCCCATTCAGTAGGCTGCCGTTTTGTCTTATCTTTGGTGTCCTTTGCTTTACAGAAGCCTCTCAGTCTCAGGAGGTCCCATTTATTTATTGTTGCTCTTAGTGACTGTGCTACTGGTGTTATATGTAGGAAGTGGTCTCCTGTGCCCATACATTGAAGACTACTTCCCACTTTCTATTCTATCACGTTCAGTGTGATTGGATTTTTATTGAGGTCTTTAATCCATTTGGACTTGGGTTTCATACATGGCAATAGGTATGTATCTATTTTCATTCTTCTACATGTTGACATCTAGTTATGGCAGCACCATTTTTTGAAGATGCTTGCTTTTTTCAATTCTATAATTTTAGCTTCTCTGTCAAAAATAAGGCATTCATAGGTGTGTGGGTTAATATCCTGGTCTTCAATTCGATTCCATTGGTCAACATCTCTGTTTTTATGCCAATGCCTATCTGTGTTCATTACTGTAGCTTTGTAACAGAGCTTGATGTCAGGGATGGTGATTCCTCTGGAAGTTCCTATAATGTACATGACTGTTTTGGCTATCATGGGTGTTTTGGTTTTCCATATAAAGTTTATTATTGTTCTTTCAAGGTCTGTTAGAATTGTGTTGGGATTTTTTTTTTGCTACATACTTATTTTTATTACAAACTTGGAATTCACAACATTTTAAAGGATTAAATTAAGGCCATTTTATGTTTTAACAAGGGGCAATGTTCCAAATCTCAAATTGATTTCAACAAAAATTTTAAGACTAATAAGTAAAAATGTTAGGCAGACTGCCACTCTAACACTCACTAATGATGGAAATTATAAGCACCCCATATTTGCATGCCATTACTTTGTGGAAATAAGAACTTTCAATTATAGTACAACCCCACAGTCTTATTTTAGAGGTTTTATGAATATTGAAATAATTCTTTCAGACTCATTTAGGTAGAATTTTATAGCACGCTAATCTGTGGTTAAATTGAAATAAAAAATAAACAAAATATAAAATTTTTTAATGCACCTTAAAACATCATATTCAGACTGACATTTCCTGAGTCACTTTTAAACTCACAACTGTCCGTGGTCACATTTTTCCACTTAACATTGAACTCAGATTGCAAAATATATCTCTATTTTAGATATTTCTTTCTTTATTTTTTATTTTTATTTTCTTAAAAGAAAACTATATTTTTTCATTTTACATACCAATCCCAGTTCCCACACCTCCCTCCTCCCATTTTCTCCATCTACACCCCCAACCCTCATCTACTACTCAGAGAAGGTAAGGCACATTGCTTTGGGGAAGGCCCAAGGCCCTTCCTCCTATAGCTGAGCAAAGTATCCATTCAAAGAGAATAGGTTCCCAAAAAGCCAGTACAAGCAGTATGGATAAATCCTGATGCCACTGACAGTGGCCCTTCAGTCTGCCCCAGCCATGCAACTGTCAACCACATTTGGAGGGACTAGTTTGCTCTTATGCTCGTTCCTTCCCTGGCCGGTTGGAGTTGGTGAGCTCCCATTAGCTCAGCTTGACTGTTTCAGTGGATGAACCCATCATGGTCTTGACCTCTTTTCAGACTCTCATTTCTTCCACTCGTCAGCTGGACTTTGGGAGCTCGGTCCAGTGTTCTGATGTGGGGCTATGCATCTGTTTCCATCAGTTGCTGGATGAAGGTTCTAGGGTGATATTTCAGATATTCATCAGTCTGACTACAGGGCAAGGCCAGTTCAGGCCTCCTCTCCTCTATTATTTAGGGTCTTAGCTGGGGTCTTCCTTGTGGATTCCTGGGAATTTTTCTAGAGCCAGGTTTTTTGCTAACCCCATAATGGCTCCCTCAATCAAGATATCTCTTTTCTTGCTCTCCTTCTCTGTCCATCCTATGGAAAACATGTCTGTAGTTGTTAATTTTTTACTCCTTTGGCTATTTTGTGGATTTTGATGGGGATTGGATTGAATCTATATATTGCTTTTGGCAGGATTGCCGTTTTTACTGTAATGATCCTCCCTATCCAAGAGCATGGGAGATCTTTCCATTTTCTGGTATCTTCTTCAATTTCTTTCTTTAAAGAATTTAAGTTCTTGTCAAATAGGTCTTTTACTTCCTTAGTTAGTGGTACCCCAAGATATTTCATGTTACTTTTGGCTACTGTAAAAGGTGATGTTTCTCTGATTTCCCTCTTAGCTTCTTTATCATTTGTGTATAGGAAGGCTACTGATTTTTTTTTAGTTGATCTTATATCCTGCTAAATCACTGAAGGTATTTATTAGCTCTAGTAGTTCTCTGGTAGAATTTTTGGGGTCACTTATGTATGCTATCATATTATCTGAAAATAACAAAAATTTGACTTCTTCTTTTCCAATTGGATCCCCTTGCTCTCCTTTTGTTGTATTATTGCTATTGCAAAAACTTCAAGAACTATTTTGAAGAGATATGGAGAGAGTTGACAGCTTTGTCTTGTTCCTGATTTTAGTAGAATTGCTCTGACTTTCTCTCCATTTAATTTGTTGTTAGCTGTCAGCTTGCTGTATATTGCTTTTATTATAGTTAGACATAATCTTTGTATCCCTGATCTCTCCAAGACCTTTATCCTGGAGGGGTGTTGAATTGTGTCAAATGCTTTTTTGCCATCTAATGAAAGGGTCATACTGTTTTTTCTTTCAGTTTATTTGTATGATGGATTACATTGATAGATTTTCATATGTTGAACTAGCCCTGCATCTCTGGGATGAAGACTACTTGATCAGGATGGATGAATTTTCTGATGTGTTCTTGGATTCAGTTTGCCAGTGTTTTCTTGAGAATTTTTCATCCATGTTCATGAGTGAGATTGGTCTGTAATTCTCTTTCTTTGTTGAGTCTTTGTGTGGTTTTGGTATCAGGGTAACTGTAGCCTCATAAAAAGAGTTTGGCAATGTCCCTTGGTCCTAGATAGATGTGTTGCAGACACTAAGAGACCACAAATGCAAGCCCAGACTATTATACCCAGCAATGCTTTCATTCACCATTGATGTAAAAACCAAGATATTCCATGACAAAAACCAGATTTAAACAATATGTATCCACAAACCCAGCCTTACAGAAAGTACTAGAAGAAAAACCCCAACCCAAGTAATCTAACTACACCCACAAAAATGCAGACTTCTGGTAAACCCCTACCATCATAACCCAAAGAGGGGAAATACACAAACACTACTACCAAAAAATAACTTAAGTTGACAACCATTAGTCATTAATATTACTTAATAACAATGGATGTAATTTACCTATAAAAAGACACAGGCTAAGAGACTGGATACAAAAACAGGTTCCAGCCTTCTGCTGTTTACAAGAAACACACCTCAGTCTCAAAGACAGACACTACCTCAGAGTAAAGGGTTGGGATAAAGTTTTCCAATCAAATAGACCTAAGAAACAAGCGGGTGTAGCTATCCTAATATCTAACAAAATTGATTTCAAACTAAAATCCATCAGAAGATATGGAGAAGGATAAGTTATACTCAAAACAGAAACAATTCATCAAGATGAACTCTCAATCTTGAACGTCTATGCCACTGATACAAGAGCAACCACATATGTAGAAGAAATATTACTAAAACTTAAATTGCATGTCAAATCCTGCACACAAATAGTAGGAGATTTCAACACTCCACTCTCACCAATGAACAGGACAACCAGACAGAAACTTAACAGAGAAATAAGAAAATCAACAGATACAATGAAATGAATGGTCTTAACAGACATATATAGAACATTCCATCTAAATACAAAAGAATATACCTTCCTCTCAGCACCTCATAGAACCTTCTCTAAAAATGATCACATACTTGTTAAGAAAGCAAACATCCACAGATATAAATAATTGGAGTAACCCCCTGTGTCCTATTGGATCACTAGAGATTAAAGTTAGAATTTAACAATACTACACTCAGAAAGCCTACAAACTCATGGAAATTGAACAGTCAACTACTGAACCACACCTGGGTCAAGGAAGAAATAAAGAAATTAAAGTCTTCCTTGAATTCAAATAACATTAAGGCACAACATTTCTAAACCTATGGGACACTATGAAAGCAGTGCTAAGAGGAAAGTTCATAGCACTAAGTGCCCATATTAAAAGAACAGAGAAAGCTCACATTAGACACTTAACAGCACACCTGAAAGCTCTAGAACAAAAAGAAGCAGATATACCCAAGGGGAGTAGAAGCAGGAAATAATCAAACTGAGGGCTGAAATCAGCAAAATAGAAACAAAGAAAACAATACAAATAATCAATCAAATAAAGAGCTTGTTCTTTGAGACAATCAACAAGATTGACAAACCCTTATCCAAACTAATCAAAAGGCAGAGAGAGAGAACACTTAAATTAACAAGATCAGAAATGAAAAGGGGGACATAACAACAGACACTGAGGAAATCCAGAGAATGATTAAGTCTTACTACAAAAACCTGTACTTCACAAAATTGGAAAATGTAAAAGAAATGAACAATTTTTTAAATAGATACCATATACCAAAATTAAATTAAGAACCGGGTGAACAATTTAAATAGACCTATAAGCTTTAGAGAAAATAGAATCTGTCATCAATATCCTCCAAACCAAAAAAATCCCAGGGCCAGATGGTTTTAGTGAAGAATTCTACCAGAACTTCCAAGAAGACCTAATATCTATACTTCTCGAAGAACCACTCTTTTAAAATAATGTGTTCCATGTGACCAAAAGTAAATAAACTACAGGAACCATTTTGGTGGTTCTCAAGTTCCATCTCAAAGGGCTGATAACAGATTTCCACTCCAATTTTCTGATAAATAAGATTTGTAAAGTATAGTCATTCTGGATGCTATTAAAGTCCAGTAAATGAGATTATAAGGTACAGAAGATGATTAAGAAATGTCGTGCACTATATGTGTGGTGCCTGATGAGGTTCCTAGAAAATTGTAGGTTTTCATCTGTGAAAAGAGAAAGGTCATTTGCACCTAGGCCTTAAGGATAACTCATTTACATTATATTTTTCATGTTTGAAAATATCTGTACACAAGAAAAATAGAGTATATATGTAAGTAACCATTATAGCAAATGTTATTCATTCTGTTGTAGCAATTTTTGTGAAGGACTTCAACTAGCTTCTTGAATGAGGTGCTATACTGGTGGTTGGATCCAACCTGGATAGGGGACATTGTAGTAAGGAGAAGCCACTTGTTGGTTCCTGGCCGCTTAGCACAAAAATAATCACATAGGAACTGTATTAATTAAATCACTGCTTGGCACATAAACTCTAGCTTCTTATTGGCTAATTCTTACATATTAATGTAGCCCATTTCCATTAATCTGTGCATTACCACGAGGTTGTGGCCTACCAGCAAAATTCCAACTTATCAGTCTCCAGCAGCAGCTCCACGGATTCTCCTGTCCCCACCTCCTTTTTCCCAGCATTCCCTCTAGTTTTCCCAGCCTAGCTCTGATTTTCCCTGCCATAGGCTCAAAGCAGTTCATTATTCATTAACCAATAAAAGCACCACATAGACAGAAGGACATCCCACAACAGGACATGGAGGAGCAAACACAGTAAAGTACCACATGAATAGTACTAAAGCATTGCTTCACTGGGAGCAGCAGTATGGAAGAGGTGTGTGTATTAGTGCTGAGCAGGCTTAAGTTTTCAGTCTCCTGTGCATCTTTCTGGAACCATAGCTGGATCTGGGAGCCATGCAGAGCCCAGTCTGGGTCATGGGGCTACCAATAGAAATGCCTGGCCTCTTTGGGAGCACTGCTGAAAGAAAGCCCCACCAATCTGAACTTCTGGCACTGTGATTCCTCACTTGGCCCCAAAGAGGCTATGCAAAGGGTGCCCCTTGCTCTTGCCCTGCCACCCAAGGTTTCTCTACAACCACCACCTCTCCTGGTCCACTGGTCCCTCTCTTTCCATCCTCTCCCTTCCCTCCCCTCCTTGACTCTCCTTGCACCAGGAAGCCTCTGCATATTCCCCTCTCCCTCTCCTGAATGTTCCCAATGGAATGGTCCAGGTTGCCAAGACTCCAGAGACATGCCACGCCCTCTCCTCCTCCCTTGGACATCTCTGCTTCCCTGGAGTAATATGTATGCTATTTTAAACAATGGTTATCACTGAAGGTGAAAAACACCTGACAGTGTCAAATATGCAGCACTTTCCACATCTCCGCTAAAACTAAAAATTAAAAAAAAAACAGGCTAAACACCCCAAATCCAAGATATATGGGTTCTCTTCTATGTTCCCATCCTTCCCCAAAACTCTGTCTAAGAGCAATTTGCCTAAATTTTTTTCTTGACCCACATTTCTGCTTGTACTCTTTTACTTAACCTGGGATTTACCGAATGATTTTTCACTTGGTTTTATTTTGAGGAGATAAAGAGAGCTGGAAGCATAAAAGGCCCACTTCCCTTTGTGGTCCCTGGTTACCAGTTAAACTTCATAATCCTAACCCTGAGTGCCTTTATTTTTAGACCATACCTTTCTATTTCTTTCTCTTTTTCTTTTCTTTTATTTTCTTTACACCCCCCCCCCAGACCACCACTGAGGCAATCAGAAGCCTGGAACTTATTCAGCCTGCAATAAAAGCTTAGAAACGGTTTTACATTGTCAGACATTTCAGAACAAAATTGATGCCTCAAAGAGATTTTTATGTGGAAACAAAATGTGTCTAAAGAGGTCATTATAGAATGCTTTTCCAATTTAATTGAGAGCAAGTCATATTTTATAATTAAATAACATTGCGATATTTTTAAATTATGTGGTTTGCTAAAGTAAATATTGTGATGAAATATTTCTAACCAATATTCCCTGAAGTATTTAAGGACAAAGGTCATGACCTACAAATTACTCTGAAAAAGACGAGTAAAAAAGTGTGTGTTTATATATGTGCAAAGGATTGTTCTGAGGGACTGGAGACATAGCTCAACAGTTATGAGTGCTTGGTACTCTTGCAAAAGACCCAGATTCAATTCACAGCACCCACTTATAAATATGGGGACTTATAACTGTAACTCCAGTTATAAAGGATTTGAAGCCTTCTTTTGAGCTTTGTAGGTTCTTCAGCTCCTACATGCATATGGCACACATACATAATACTCTCAAGATCTCACATCCATGCACATCAAATAAGTGTTTTTAAAGAAGGATTATGGAATAAATGTGGCATGTTACAAATGGATAAATTTAGGGAAAGTACTTTTTGCCACTTTTTCTTTTTTTGCCTGTTCAATTTGCATTATTCCTTCAACTGCTATAGAAGTTTTAAATTATTGATGGGTCTTAATTTAACATACTGTGCACCTGCCAGGCATGGTGACACATGCCTTTGATTCCAGCACTGGGAAAGCAGAGGCAGCTGAATCTCTGTGAGTTCAAGGGCCAGCCTGAGTTCCAGGTCAGCCAGGGCTATACATGTAGAGAGACCCTGACTCAAAAACATGTGAACAAATAGACATCTTTTTCTCATACAGTGAACTTAAACAAAAAATGTATTTCTATTTAAAGAATGATAAAGTAGGATGAAAAGTCATCTGTAGCATGTTTTCTTTTGGGTCACCAACAGCTCCCAAATCATGACACAGAGACTTATTATTGGTCATGAATGCTCAGCCTTAGTTTAGGCTTGTCACACTAGCTCTTATAAATTATTTTAACCTGTTTCTCTTCATCTACGTTTTGCCTCAGGGCTTTTTACATTTCTTTCATTCTGTAAGTCCTACTCCCTGCCTGGCTGGCAGGTGTTTGCCTGGTTGGCTGGCTCTGAGCGTCTTCTTTCTTGCTCATTTTCCTCTTCTATTGAGCCTACATTCCTCCTCCTACTTATTCTCTCTGCCTACCCTGCACTGCCTATCACACTACTGCCTAGCTATTGGCCATTCAGCTTTATTAGATAAATCAGATACCTTAGTCAGGCAAAGCAACACATCTTTACATTATTAAATAAAGGCAGCATAAACAAATATAACACATATTTACATAGTTAAGGTAATATTCCATAACAGTCACTAAATTTATTTTAAAAACTGCAGTATTCTTAATAGGACAATATGAAGGTTGGAGAGATAGTTCAGAAGTTAAGAGTAATGAT
>PVIU01034365.1:0-11420 GCA_004026605.1 Ondatra zibethicus | reverse complement strand
CAACATCCCTTCATGATAAAAGTCTTGGAGAGAGCAGGGATACAAGGAACATACCTAAACATAATTAAGGCAATATACAGCAAGCCAACAGCCAATATCAAACTAAATGGAGAGAAACTCCCAGCGATTCCACTGAAATCAGGAACAAGACAAGGTTGTCCACTCTCTCCATACCTATTCAATATAGTTCTTGAGGTCCCAGCTAGAGCAATAAGACACCAAAGGGAGATCAAGGGGATACAAATTGGAAAAGAAGAAGTCAAACTCTCACTGTTTGCTGATGATATGATAGTTTACATAAGTGATGCCAAAAAATCTACCAAGGAACTTCTACAACTCATAAACACATTTAGCAAGGTAGCAGGATACAAGATTAACTCAAAAAAGTCAGTAGCCCTCCTGTACACAAATGATAAAAGGACTGAGGAAGAAATCAGAGAATCAACACCCTTCACAATAGCCACAAATGGCATAAAATATCTCGGAGTAACTCTAACCAAAACAAGTGGAATACTTGTATGAAAAGAACTTTAAATCTTTGAAGAAAGAAATTGAAGAAGACACCAGAAATTGGAAAGACGTCCCATGCTCTTGGGTAGGCAGAATTAACATAGTAAAAATGGCAATCCTCCCGAAAGCAATCTACAGATTCAACACAATGCTCATCAAAATCCCAGCAAAATTCTTCAAAGACCTCAAAAGAACAATACTCAACTTCATTTGGGAAAGCAAAAAACCCAGGATAGCCAAAACAATCCTGGGCAACAAAAGAACATCTGGAGGCATCACAATCCCTGACTTGAAACTATACTACAGAGCTACAGTACTGAAAACAGCCTGGTACTGGCATAAGAACAGACAGAAGGACCAGTGGAACCGAATAGATGACCCAGATATCAATCCACACATCTTCAAACACCTGATATTTGATAAAGAAGCAAAAAATATCAAATGAAAAAAGAAAGCATATTCAACAAGTGGTGCTGGCATAACTGGATATCAACATGTAGAAAAATGAAAGTAGACCCATATCTATCACCATGTACAAAACTCAAATCCAAATGGATCAAAGACCTCAACATAAAGCCAGCCACACTGAACCGGATAGAAGAGAAAGTGGGAAGTACACTTGAACACATTGGCACAGGGAACCACTTCCTAAATATACCCCAGCAGCACAGACACTGAGAGAAACAATTAATAAATGGGACCTCCTGAAACTGAAAAGCTTCTGTAAAGCAAAGGACATGGTCAACAAGATAAAACAACAGCTTACAGAATGGGAAAAGATCTTCACTAACCCCACATCAGACAGAGGTCTGATCTCCAAAATATACAAGGAACTCAAGAAACTGGTCACCAAAAGAACACATAATCCAGTAAAAAAAAATGGAGCACAGACCTAAACAAAGAACTCTTAATAGAGGAATCTAAAATGGCTGAAAGACACTTAAGGAAATGTTCAGCATCCTTAGTCATCAGAGAAATGAAAATCAAAACAACTCTGAGACTCCATCTTACACCTGTAAGAATGGCCAAGATCAAAAACACTGATGACAACTTATGCTGGAGAGGCTGTGGAGAAAAGGGAACACTTCTGCATTGCTGGTGGGATGCAAGCTGGTACAACCCCTTTGGATGTCAGTGTGGCGATTTCTGAGAAAATTAGGAAACAACCTTCCTCAATACCCAATAATACCACTTTGGGTATATATCCAAAGGATGCTCAATCGTGCCACAAGGACATGTGCTCAACTATGTTCATAGCAGCTTTGTTTGTCATAGCCAGAACCTGGAAACAACCTAAATGTCCCTTGACCAAAGAATGGATAAGAAAAACGTGGTACATTTACACAATGGAGTACTACACAGCAGAAAAAAATAACGACAGCCTGAATTTTGCAAGAAAATGATTGGAACTAGAAAGCATTATTTTGGTTGAGGTAACCCAGACCCAGAAAGACAATTATCATATATACTCACTCATAGGTGTTTTTTAAACATAAAGCAAAGAAAACCAGCTTACAAACCACAATCCCAGAGAATTTAGACAACAATGCGGACAGTAAGAGAGACCTACACAGATCTAATCTACGTGGGAAGTAGAAAGTATAAAAAGACAAGATCTCCTGAATAAATTGGGAGCATGGGGACCTTGGGGGAGGGTTGAAGGAGGGAGGGGTTTGGCAGGGAGGGGAGCAGAGAAAAATGTAGAGCTCAATAAATATCATGGGAAAAAAAACCAACCAAACAAAACTTTTTAAATCATCATAATCTATATGATATAATAAACAGAACGCATACACACACATATATAATTTCCAGGCTAGCCCCTTCAGCTACCGTTCAGTGCACTGGCATACACACATATACACACACCCTGATTGAGCACACTTTCATATATACAGAGAGCAAAGAGAACAGGAGTCGGAGCCTACGAGCCTCACAGCCCTCTGGGACACACTTCCTTCAACAAGGCTCCTCCTCCCAAAAGTTCCCTAACCTCAGCAGGGTGTGGTGTCGCTCACCTTTAGTCCCAGCACTCAAGAGGCAGAGGCAGGTAGAACTCTAAGTTCAAGGGCAGCCTGGTCTACAGCGTGAGTTTCAGAACAGCCAGGGATACACAGATAAACCTTGTCTCTAGAAAAGGAAAAAGAAAGAAAGAAAGAAAGAAAGAAAGAAAGAAAGAAAGAAAGAAAGAAAGAAAGGAAGGAAGGAAGGAAGGAAGGAAGGAAGGAAGGAAGGAAGGAAGAAGACAAAACAAAAAAAGTTCCATAACCTCTCCAAACAGCACCCCAAATGGGGACACAAGTCCATTGGGGATGGTCCTCATTCAAAGCCCCATACCTTCCTTCTCCAGTGCTTCTGTTAGTTAGTTCAGTTCCTGTGAGCTAGAAGAGACTGGCATGAGGAGGAGCGAGGCATGAAGTGTATGCCGCATAGGGAGAGGACGTGAGCTCAGTCCCCAACAGCCTCATAAGGAGCTAGCTGTGCTGGTGCATGAGATAGGAGGCACTCACTGACTGGCTGCCCAAACACTCTAGGTAAATTGGTGGGCTTCGTTTCCCAGAGAGACAGACTCAAGAACCAAGGTGGGGCTGATGAGAGGGCTCTGAGCACTTCCCAGCATGGTGTTGGGCAGGTAGATCATTGCTGCAGGTAGCTCCAGCTCCTGAGGGTCTGATGCCCTCTTCTGGACTCTAAGGGCTCTGCACTCACGTGCACAAAGGCACACACAGTCTTTAAGAGGAACAGCCTTGATTCCTGAAGTGGAGTCCTGGTTGCCACATGAATGCACGCACATATACCAAAGGAACTGAACATCACAGTGACTGACAGTGCTCTGGAAAGCCTGCCTCCAGCCCATCACACAGGCTGGCGAGGTGGGGAGTGGCTGAGAGCTATGAAGGCGTGAGAACCTGAGTTCAAATCCCTGGCACATATGTTAAAACAAACAAGCAAACAAACAAATAAAAAAGCCAGGCCAGGGGCATGGTGGTGTACACCTTTAATCCTAGCATGTGGCGGGGGTGGGGGGCAGTGGCAAGTGGACTTTTGTGTTTAAGGCAAGCCTGCTCTACACAGCAAGTTGCAGCTACACAGTGCAATTATTTATTTCTGTCTCCAAATAGATGAAGTTAAAAGCTGGACATGGTCACACACACACCTGCAGCCTCAATGCTTCAGGAAGCAGGGGCGACAGAAGGATGGAGCAGTACACCAATGCCCTCTGCTGCAGGCTGACCTAGCACTCAGCCAGAGTCACAGCCTAGCTCACCCTTGGCGAGTGGACATCCAGGTCGCTGATCCTATGCATAGCTTCCACTCCTGCCACCATGGCCACCACATTCACGGGCACCTTGAGCAATGATGGGGCTGGCCTGGAAAGAGAGTGACTCCTGGAGAATAGGCACAGTCCCATTGGAATATGAAAATTCTGCACGGGGCCAGTGAGACGGCTCAGCAGGTAACGCTTGCTGTCAAGCCTGACGACCTGAGTTTGATCCCTGGGACCCGCATGGTGGAGGGAGAGAACTGACTCCTGCAAGTGGACTCTGCCCTCCACAAGTGAGCTGTGCCAAGTGCTCCTCACCCCAATAAAAAGAAGTGTTATTTTAAAAATGCCCATGGTGTCCATCTGTGTGGGACAGAAGTGTCTTAGTGCCTGACTCCTTGGAGATCTGTCCACACAGCTCCCTCCTCCCCTCCAGCCCCCCCCCCCGTTTCCTTTTACCAATTCTCCAGTCCTGTTCCTTCCAATTTCCTGATCCTCCATCCAAAGCCACAGGCATGGTCCATGAATCGGTGTGGAATTACAGACCTGGCTTGGACTCTCTCCAGAATGAGCACCAGGTGTGTGGGCAGTTCCGGCCAGCCAAGAGGATCAGCCTCCAAAAGTGGTCTCCAGGGATGTCCCGGAGCAGGGCTTCGACTACACAGCTGTCTGCTGGCGGGGCGCAGGGAGCGTTGCATTGATGCAGAACCATCTAGAAAACAGGTCAAATCTTTTCCTTTGTGCAGATGGTGGGGCTCCCGTGGGGCCGTTGGAGCCATCTGTGGTGACTGAGACAACATAACAGCCGTGTAGGCCACAGGCCTTTCTGTCATTATTTGTGTCATTGTTGAGACACACAACCCTGACTGGCTGGAACTAGCTCTGTAGACCAGGCTGGCCTCGAACTCACAGAGATCGGCCCGCCTCTGCCTCCTGAGTGCTGGGATGGAAGATGTGTGCCTTCACCTGTAATAGACACTTTTCTCTGTCTTTGTGGTACCACTGGATTGGTTTTTCTCTGTTTATGAGATAATCACTCAGAGGCATAATATTGCAATTGTTTGGCCAGTGGCTTAGGTATATTACTAGCTCTCACTTGTAAATTAACCCATTTCTACTAATCTGTGTAAGGACACATGGTGTGCTTACCTGTGATACCCAGGCATGGACTCCTTCCGCAGCTACATGGCCTCTCCCGACTCCACCTTCTTTCTCTCTGTATCTTTGTCTGGGTTTCCTGCTTGGCTCTATTCTGCCTGGCCACTTACCAAAAGAGCTTTATTCATCAGCCAATGAGAGAGACACATATGAAGGACATCCTAAATGAACCACCCTTGACTTTATTGATTTCTTTTAGAGGCAGGATCTTCCTATGTATCCTAGGCTGAACTGGAACTCATAATCCTTCTGCCTCTGCCTCCCAAATGCTGGATTAAAAGCGTGCACCACCAGTTTATTTAAGATTTTTAATTCTCTGTATGTGCGTGCACACATGTGGGTTTTCAGCAGCACTGAAAACCAGAAGAGGCCGTCAGATTCCCCGAGTCCGGAGTCTCAGGAAGAACTCAGGTGCCCACTGTGGAAAGAACTTGTATCTTCAGTATAAGAGTAACAGCCCTCAGCACTAGGTAAAAACAGGTAAAACTCATGCACCAGAAAAAAAAAAGTGACAGCCCTCTTAACCACAAAGCCATCTCTCAAACTCCTGTTTCAATTATGGATTTATTCAGATACAGTCTCGTTATGTAGAGCAGGCTGACCTAGAGTTCAGCCGCCGGCTCTGCCTCCAGAGCTGGAATTAAAGGCCTCAGTCTTCTGGGTTTTTTTTTTTTTTAAATCTGTTAGATTTATTTTATCTTACGTGTATGGGTGTTTTTCCTGCTTGTTTGTCTGTGCATCATGGAGACCAAAAGAGAGCATCAGACCCCTTGGGACTGGAGGTTCAGGGACCATGTGGGTGCTGGGAAACAAACCCAGATCTCTGGAAGAGCAGCCAGTGCTCTTACCCTCTAGGCTATCTCTCCAGCCCCTATTTTGATTGGAAATCTTGATCTTGTTTCTTCATCTCCTGAGTGCTGGGATGACAGGTGTGAACGCCCACACCCAGCGTCCATGAAGCTGGGGCTACAATACAGGGCACTGTGCATTTACTAAGTACTTCCTACTCAGTGCTTACTCTACTCCAACTGAGCTACAAGCTGAGCCCCACTCCCAGCCTTGAGTCACTTCGTCATTATCTTTCCTGTCTTGGGGAAGTCTAAGGCCCGTTCAGTTGGGTTCATCTTCCCCAGTGCTTATCCTCCATGTACACCAAGGCCTGAAGTCACAGTCCATGAATCAGTGTATAATTATAGGTCTGGGCATTCCTCCTTCCTAATAAAGTACCTTACTTTTTTTTAAAAAGTGGCCAGACACCCATTGTGCACAGCTTTAATCCTAGCACTCAGGTAGCAGAGGCAGGCTGATCCCTGTGAGTTCAAAGTCAGTCTCATCTACAGAGCAGAGTTCCAGGAGAGTCAGGGCTACACAGAGAAACCCTGTCTCGCTTGTGTATGGGTACACACCTGTGTGTATGTATGGGCACACACCTGTGTCTGTGTATGAGCACACACCTGTGTGTATGTATGGGCACACACCTGTGTCTGTGTATGGGCACAAGCATGTATGTGTATGGATGCTGCAGGAACTCCTTCAGCCTATGGCCTTTAAGATACCAGCCCACTTGGGTATGGCCTCTTTACAATAAATGCCAACATAAAATTCTCTCTCTCTCTCTCTCTCTCTCTCTCTCTCTCTCTCTCTCTCTCTGCTTCTGGATTCAGTTCTGGTTCCCCATTCGTGCAGAGGACTTTGAACTATGAGTCTACCCCCTAAATAAATTATCCTTTATTTTACTCAATTCTGAGCTAGTGTGAGATTATTTTATAAATTCCATCTTCATATGGCTCCCACATGAATCCCAAATCCACACCTATGGGGATAGACCAAAAAAGAACAAAAGGTCCATGACCCAGAAGGTCTCCCACCCCCGCCTGCCTGGCTTGATTTCACCTACTAAGCGGCTCTTTGCCAAACCTGCCACAGCCACAGCAGAGCTACCATGCAGCAACTTGGCAATTTTCAGGCTCGAGTACACTCCCTCCTCTGCCTGCTAATTTCCCTGCTGTGCAGCAGCTTCCACAGCTTCTTGTTTGTGCTCCCTGCTTGCGAGCTTTGGGCTCCTTGTTCTGTGTACAGAGTTTATTTAATTTCTCTAAATTTGTGAAGCAAAGCATATTTGTCAGCATTTAACCAGGCACCAATGCGTGGAACCAAAACTGCACGAACAGTCCTGCACAGCCATTGGTCATGTCTCCCCACCACGTGGCTGCAACCACGGCACCTGCTGGTCAATAAAGATTATTTCACCTATAACAATTTACTGAGATCTAATGGTGGTAAGTAAATTAATAAATTTGAAAGTTGTATGATTGCTGAAAATATATCCATTCAGGAATTTAATAACCTTTTTGCTTATACTATGGATGGTATTCTGCAAGGCTTATGTAATTTTCCTTATACATGCATTTATTTGATTTTGATTTTCATATTATATCCCTAAGAAAATGGTTTGATAACAGAGTCAAGAGTGAGGCACTTGGGGCTGGAGAGATGGCTCAGCGGTTAAGAGCACTGACTGTTTCCAGAGGACCCGATTCAATTCCTGGCACCCACAGGGCAGCTCACAACTGTAATTCCAGTTCCAGGGATCTTACATCTTCATCTAGACACACATGCAGGCTAAACACCAATGCACATAAAATAAAAATAAATAAAAATTAAAAAAGAATGAGGCACTTTTAGAAATGATACAGTCTTTACAGACTAATAATGAACAGCTAGTTGAAAAGGTTAACATTAATTTGACAGACAAAATCCTGAAGGGTGCTGAGACATCTTCTGAAAGAATTTGTGCTGTTGAATTTAACACTGAGACTCTATTTAAAAGTTATGAGAGATTAACAGATAGGGTATCTCTCCAGGAAAGCAATATGCATGCCATCAAAATTATGTCCAAGGATGAGACATTATCCTTACTGGACAAATTTCATACTTTGGAATCATATGTGCAGAATGAGGACCAGAAGCTAAATGAATCAATGAGGGCCCTAGAACAGAACAGTGGACAGGAGATCCAGACTTTATAAAAGGTAGTGGTAAAAATATTTGAAAAGATTGAGGAAATTATCGAAATGGATGAGCAGGGAGAAAAGGTACCACAAGGACAGGATTTAGCCTCATCAGTACGTGCCAGAGTCCGGGATAATTACCCTGAGCTTTAGATGCCTACCTGGTAAGATCATCTGAGAAGCCATATGGCACAAAATACCCTAAGGTAGTCAAAGAATATACATGTAAACTATAGGAATGAGTGATCTAAAGGAAATTAAGCAAACAATATCTATGGCCTACATTCATCATTTGTTTAGGAAATGGTGAAAATGTAGGCATCAAGCAATAAGGCCACCCCACACATTGGCTTCAATTAATCTCAGCGGTACTAGAAAATGGAACCCAGATGCTATGAAAATGCTATTTCCAAGAAGAGGCAAAAATTTTAGAACAATAGGGAAAAGAAAAAGGATTTGAGACTTCCCAAGATCAAATTCTTGGCAAGGGTCATTATTCCAATCCTCAGGACCAGGCTCTCTACAAAGAACACACCTCATCCCTATACTGCACAGCAGCTTTAAATGCTTGGGATAGGATTCAGGAACAGGAAAGAGAATTGAATCATATACCAGGGTGAAACAGGGCCAAAGATTACAAAAGATTATAAGGATTAACTAAGGCTATACAAATAGGAGTAACAGACCCAGAAGCTAGACATGTACTTATTGAATCTATGGATTTTGAAAATGCCAACTTAGAATGCAAAAAGATACTTGGACCTTTAAAGGTTATATCAGCACCAATGGATGAATGGATCCTGCATACAATGAATGTTAAGACATTTGACTATAGTACTGAAGCTTCAGTAGGAGAAGCAATTTCCAACGGTATGAGGAGCCATCAAAATGCCAAATGTTTTAATTGTGGTAGAATAGGACATCTGAGAAGGGATTGTATACAAAGAATTCCTAGGAATAATGTCTCCTTTAGTAATGGCTCAGCCTTCTGGAATATGTAGGAGGTGTGGCAAAGGTCAATATTGGACCAATAAATGTAGACAGACAAAAGACAGACAAGGCAACCTGATACCATTGGGAAACTCTTGCAGACCCCCATGTCAGACGTGGCCCAGTCATTCCCAGTCACCATGGAGGACATGCCTCACCAGAAAAATTTTAAAAAATCCAGTGCCTACTGTAAAAATTCATACTGTTCTGGTTAATAAAATAGACATGGAGGATGAATCAAAAACTCCAGTAGGAAATAAGAGGCATATGTTTTGGAAGATTTCTATAAATGATCAAAGACCAAAGGTAAGAGTGCATATAAATAACATTGTTATTGAGGGATTACTAGATACGGGTGTGGAAGTGAGGACCATTACTCCATAATCTTGGCATCCGAATTGGCCACTTCAAGAGGCAGATTTCAATTTCTAGGAATTGCAAACCTATCTCAAGTGAAACAAAGCACGAGATTAGTTGAATGCACAGGGCCAAAATGACAGAAAGGAAGGCTGAGGCCATATATAGCTAATATTGCAGTGAATCTATGGGGTTGTGACCTATTGCAGCAATGGAATACCCAGATTAACATTCCTGAAGTCCCTAAAATTCATGGTTCTGGGAAGGACATTATAAGGTATTATAAATTAAGGTCACCAACCACTCAGGCTGTAAAAGAATACAAAGCAACTAGCAAACTACCATAGGTATTAACAGCCTTTAAAATGGTTAACTGAGAAAAACCAATATGGGTTAAACAATGGCCTTTAACAGAAGACAAACTGCAGGCTTTAGAACAGCTGGTACAGGAACTGCTAGATGCTCAGCATATTAAAGAATCTATGAGCCCTTGGAATTCTCCTGTATTTGTTGTTAAACAGAAATCTGGTAAATGGAGAATGGTGACAGATCTAAGAGCTGTCAACAAGGTAATTCAACATATGGGCTCTCTACAATCTGGAACTCCTATGCCTTCTCTATTCCCAAAAGGATGGCCTCTTAAAGTTATTGAATTAAAAGATTGTTTCTTTACTATACCTTTACAAGAAAAGGACAGAGAAATATTTGCCTTCACAGAGCCTACTTATAATAATTCTCAGCCTGCACCAATACCTTGTAAGTCAGCCATTGAAATTAATACATAAGCAATTTCCTAAATCTATAATTTACCACTACAAGGATGACATTTTGCTATCTGACTCAAATGGAGATACTTTAGAAAGAATGTTTGAAGAAGTAAAGAAAGTTTTTCCTAAATAGGGATTACAAATTGCTCCTGAAAAAATACAGAGAGGAGATGGAATCAACTACTTAGGATACAAAATAGGTTTAAAGAAAATTAGAACACAAAAGGCACAAATTAGGAGAGACTGGTTGCAGACTCTGAATGACTTCCTTTTTTAAAGATTTTTATTGATATTTATTGAGCTCTAAATTTTTTCTCTGCTCCACTCCCTGCTTCTCCCCTCCCCACTTCAATCCTCCCCCAAGATCCACTTGCTCCTAATATACTCAGGAGATCTTGTCTTTTTATACTGTCTACTTCCCACGTAGATTAGATATATATAAGTCTCTCTTAGTGTCTGCATTGTTGTCTAAGTTCTCTGGGATTGTGGTTTGTAGGCTGGCTTTAATTGATTTATGTTTAAAAACCACCTATGAGTGAGTACATGTGATAATTGTCTTTCTGTGTCTGGGTTACCTCAACCAAAATAATGTTTTCTAGCTCCATCCATTTTCCTGCAAAGTTCAAGCTGTCGTTATTTTTTTCTGCTGTGTAGTACTCCATTGTGTAAATGTACCACGTTTTTCTTATCCATTCTTCGGTCGAGGGGCATTTAGGTTGTTTCCAGATTCTGGCTATGACAAACAAAGCTGCTATGGACATAGTTGAGCACATGTCCTTGTGGCACAATTGAGCATCATTTGGATATATACCTAAAAGTGGTATTATTGGGTCTTGAGGAAGGTTGTTTCCTAATTTTCTGAGAAATCGCCACACTGACATCCAAAGGGGTTTACCAGCTTGCATTCCCATCAGCAATGCAGAAGTCTTCCCTTTTCCCCACAACCTCTCCAGCATAAGTTGTCATCAGTGTTTTTGATCTTGGCCATTCTTATAGGTGTAAGATGGAGTCTCAGAGTTGTTTTGATTTTCATTTCTCTGATGACTAAGGATGTTGAACATTTCCTTAAGTGTCTTTCAGCCATTTTAGATTCCTCTGTTGAGAGTTCTCTGTTTAGGTCTTTACTTCATTTTTTTTTATTGGTTTATGTATTCTTTTGGTGACCAGTTTCTTGAGTTCTTTGTATATTTTGGAGATCAGACCTCTGTCTGATGTGGGGTTAGTGAAGATCTTTTCCCATTCTGTAGGCTGTCGTTTTGTCTTGTTGACCGTGTCCTTTGCTTTACAGAAGCTTTTCAGTTTCAGGAGGTCCCATTTATTAATTGTTTCTCTCAGTGTCTGTGCTGCTGGGGTTCTATTTAG
>PVIU01034364.1:0-11421 GCA_004026605.1 Ondatra zibethicus | reverse complement strand
GAATATACCCAAGAGAAGTCCAATCATACTACAAAAGCATTTGTGCAACTATGTTCATAGCAGCATTGTTTGTAATAGCCAGAACCTGGAAACAACCTAGGTGCCCCTCAATGGAAGAATGGATCAAGAAAGTGTGGATTATATACTCATTAGAATACTACTCAGCGGTAAAAAACAAGGACATCTTGAAGTTTGTATGACAAGAACTTTAAAGAAATTTAAAAAAAAACTGTAAAAAAATTTTAAAGAAATTTTAAAATTTTTAAAAATTTTTAAAAAATTTCTTTGAAGAAAGAAATTGAAGAAGACATCAGAAAATGGAAAGATCTCCCATGCTCTTGGGTATGTAGAATTAACATACTAAAAATGGCAATCTTACTAAAAATAATCCAGAGATTTAATGCCATGCCCAGCAAAATTCTTCACAGACCTTAAAAGAAGAGTACTCAACTTCATATGGAAAAGCAAAAAACACAGGACAGCTAAAACAATCCTGTACAATAAAGGAACTTCTGGAGGGATCATAATCCCTGACTTCAAACTCTACTACAGAGCTACAGTAATGCAAACAGCCTGGTATTGGCATAAAAACAGACAGAAGGATTAATGGAACTGAATCAAAGACCCAGATATTAATCCACAATCTATGAACACCTGAATTTTGACAAAGAAGCAAAAAATATAAAATGGAAAAAGAAAGCATATTTAACAAATGGTGCTGGCATAGCTGGATATCAACATGTAGAAGAATGAAAATAGACCCATATCTATTACCATTCACAAAACTCAAGTCCAAATGGATCAAAGACCGCAACATAAAACTAACCACACTGAAGCTCATAGAAGAGAAAGTGGGAGGCACATTTGAATGCATGGGCACAGGAGACCACTTCCTAAATATAACTCCAATAGCACAGATACTGAGCGATACAATTAATAAATGGGACCTCCTGAAATTGAAAAGCTTTTGTAAGAAAAGGACATGGTCAACAAGAAAAAACAGCTGCCTACAGAATGGAAAAAGATCTTCACAAACCCCACATCAGACAGAGTACTGATCTCCAAAATACATAAAGATTGCAAGAAATTGGTCATCAAAAAAACAAATAATCCAATAAAAAAATGGAGTAGAGACCAAAACAGAGAACTCTCAACAGAGGAAACTAAAAGAAACTGAGCATCCTTAGTCATCAGAGAAATGCAAATCAGAACAACTCTGAAATTCCATCTTAGACCTGTAAGAATGGCCAAGATCAAAAACACTGATGACAACTTATGCTGGAGAGGATTTGGGGTAAAGGGAACACTCCTCCATTGCTGGTGTGAGTGAAAACTGGTACAGCCACTTTGGATATCAGTATGGTCATTTCTCAGAAAATTAGGAAACTACCTTCCTCAAGACCCAGAAATACCACTTTCGGTTATATACCCACAGGATACTCAATCATACCACAAGGACATGTGCTCAACTATATTCATAACAGCATTGTTTGTCACAGCCAAAACCTGGAAATGACCTAAATGCGCCTCGACCAAAAAATGGATGAAGAAAATGTGTTACATTTACACAATGGAGCACTACACAGCAGAAAAAAAATAATGACATCTTGAAATTTGCAGGTAAATGGATATTGAGTGAGGTAACCCAAACCCAGAAGACAATTATCATATGTACTCACTCATAAGTAACTTTTAGACATAAGCAAAGAAAACCAGCCTACAACTCACAATCCCAGAGAACCTAGACAACAATGAGGACCCTAAGAGAGAGATACATGGATCTAATCTTCATGGGAATTAGAAAAAGACAAAATCTCCTGAGTAAATTGGAAGCATGGGTCCATGGAGAGGGTTGAAGGGAAGGAGAGAGAAAGGTAGGGGAACAGAGAAAAATGTATAGCTCACTAAAATCAATTTTTTAAAAAAAAACAACAAATAGATTTTTAAAAAGAATAAATATTTATTGCTTTCTTTACTGCTTTATACAATTTCACTTCTCTGTTAAGGACTTATTAGAAGTTCATATGATACTCATCTTTGGTATAAACTCAATATAGTTCAGCAGAACTTAAGCAAATGAGGCCTATTAAGATACTAATAATTGTCTTAATATTATTTAAAATGCCACATCTTAGAATATTGATGTACAGAGAATTGACACTAACTTCCTTTGATATTTGTGGTATACTTTGGGTGAAACAGAGAAGATACAAAATGCATGAAGACACAAAATCATCAAAACCTTTCAATCATACAGTAAACATGTTTTGAGTAAAAACTGCTTTTCATTTTGCCACTTTCACCAGGACATTTCCTTCCTTCTTAACATAGAAAAGCATTTTCTTTTTAAATTTTAACCAATGGTAGGAATAGCATCTTAAGAACTTAAATCAATTAATTAACCACAAGCTGTACTATATTTCTTCTCAACAATTTTCCATTTGTAAACATAATGGATCATTCATATTTTCAAATATATTTTCTTCCCAACTTCCCAAATTCTTAAAATCCTTGAAGAAACAAATTGGAGAAGATATCAGAAGACGAAAAAAATCTCTCATTGTCATGGATCAGTAGGAATAACAGTAAAATGCCCATCTTTCCATAAACAATCTGAAGTACCCATCAAAATTCCAACACAATTCTCTACAAACCTAGAAAGAACAATATTCAACCTCATATGGAAAAGCAAAAAACCCAAAGTAGCTACAACAATCTCATGCAATAAAAGAACATCCAGGGATATCACCATCACGGATTTCAAACTCTACTACAGAACTATAGTAATAAAAGCAGCATGGTGTTGGCATAAAAACAGACAGGTAGATCAATGAGATAGAATCAAAGACATGGATGTAAATTCAAACACCTATAGACATCTGATTTTTGACAAAGAAACCAAAATTATATGGTGGAAAAATGAAAGCATCTTCAACAAATGGTGCTGGTATAACAGGATGTCAGCATGTACAAGAATGCAAATAAATCCATATCCCATATCTATCACCCTGCTCAAAATTCAAGTTGAAGTGGATCAAAGACCTAAACCTAAGCCTAGTAAATTAGGAACCATCTACCTCAAAATCTAACTATACCACTCCAGGGCATATATCCAATGGATGCTCAATCATACCACAGGACATTTGCTCAGCCACATTCATAGCAGCTTTATTTGTAATAAAGAGAACCTGAAGACAATATAGATGCCCTTCAACTGAAGAAAGGATAAAAATTGTGGTACATTTACACAGTGGGTTATTATTCAATGATATCATGAAATCTGAAGGATGGAACTCATAAAAATTATCCTGAATGAAGTAATCCAGACACAGAAAGACAAATATGATTGATGACTCTCCTAGCTGTCATCAGAGAACCTTAATCCACTAGCTGATTGAAACAGATGCAGAGATCCACAGTTGGGCTTCCCACAGGGCAGGGTAACCTGCCCTCTCTTAGGACTGGAGGGGAAAAGGGGAGGGGGAGTGGGGAAGCGGGAGGGAAATGGGAGGAGCGGAGGAGGTGGAAATTTTGAATGGTACTATTTATAATGCAATAATAAAAAAATTAAATGTGGAAAAAAAATTAGGTTGAACTTCACGAGTCCTCCTGAAGACAGGGAGGAAGGCCTGGGCTCATGGGAGCTCACAGAGTATGTGCAGACAACAAAGGACCCTGAATGGGACCAACCTAGGCCCTTTAATATCTGTGGCAGTTATGTCGCTTGGTCTACTTGTGGGACCCCTAGAAGTGGGTGCAGGAGCTGTCTTTAAAGCCTTGGCTGACTTTTGGGATCCTATTCCTCATACTGATTTGCCTTGTCCAACTTTGGTACAGGGAGAGGTTACAGAAAATTGATTTGACATGCTTTGTTGAAACTTATGGGAGGCCTGCTCTTTCTGAACAGAAACAGAGGAGGAGTGGATTGAGGGTAATTAGAGGGGAGGTGGAAGAAGGGAATGGAAGATGAGGAGGGAGGGGAAGCTTTTAATTTATATTAAAAAGAAATATAAACATAATTGTATTTGTTTTTTCTTTTTCTGCCACTTCACACATGATACCTTGTTCATCTCTCCATCAAAATAACTTTTAATTGCCACATGCATGAGCAGTACCATTCATGTTACAAAAGAATGTTAAATGTGCATAATACGTTCTTTAGAAAATGTCGATATCCATGCTCCTATAAAGAAGACCCCTCAATCATGCTTATAAATTCAGCAGTTAACCATGCTAGGCTTGAATAGAATGTTTCTGTTGCATCATTGGTATCCTATTTGTGTTAAAAGGATATTTGTTCGTGTCTCTACAGGACAAGTCATACAACACCCCATAATAGCGCTCCTAAGTTACTACTCATTATTATACATCAAATGCCCTTCATTTAAAAGCATTTTCTTGTAATTTTATATCTCTAGTATGATCTTTGAAAAACACCAATTATTGCCAGTAGATCACATTTTTAGTATATTATCAGCTGGAGCTAGCAAAGCTCTGGCATCTAGTAAATACTCAAGAACCTAATCAGAAAATGACTCTTGTCTGGCATTCTGAAGAGAAGGAACGATTGTGTATCTTTGCAGTCAGAAGTGGGGAACTGCAACTCTTTTGCCCTGCTGTAATTAGTCATATGAGAACCTGAGAAAACTATATATTTTCTTTTACATTTATCTCTCTTCCCTCATTTTGATGCATATCCTAACAAATAATCTGAGTATCCAGAGAGAATACAATTTTAAATGTATGTTTTACGTACAATTTTAAACTCTTCATTTTGATATACAGTTTAATCATTTTTCTGGGTAAATATTTGTTTATGAGACACTGGGTGGAATATTCTATATGTACCAGAGAACAGAAGATGAAAACGAGATCAGCTCAAGAATAGAGATCGTTTCCACAATTCTTATGCTGTCTATGTACTTAACCAAGAGGGGGAGGAAGAAGAACACAAAAGCCTTATCCCATAATGACTAGGCATGATGAGAGCAGACATTTCTCAAAGGAGCCCAATCAAGGTCACTCTCCTCTATCCTCTCCCTGTCTCCCCAATGGCATATTTTTACTCTGTTCTTTGTATCTGTGCCTACACACTCAGACACACTCATTCACACACACACACACACACACACACACGCAGTTACAATTTAATTCATTGCCCCAAATATCATTTATATTTGTTATGTAAAATTCTACACAGTTGTGATTAAAGTAATGTTAAACTCTAATATTTGTGTCAAAGGCAGGAAATAAAAAAAAATGTTTCTTTAAATTTCCCTGAAATCCTTTATCATTAAGTCAGAATATACATATTGAGTCAGTTACAGTCATGTACAAAATCATTTCAATCATTCACAGGCAACATTTATGATAGATGTCATATAAGATAATAAGGAAAGTGAAAGACCTCTCTATCCAGTTCTGCCACATCAGTCTTAATATAAGACCGAACATTGTTCCTGTTTGGGGGATAATACATAGATAGATAGATAGATAGATAGATAGATAGATAGATAGATAGATAGATAGATAGATAGATAGATAGATAGATATTGCTGTCAATCACAGCAAAGAATAGCACAGTTTATCTGACCATCACAGTTGATAATGTTCATAAATGACTTAATACACATACTTTTAACAATATTTTAGAAATTGTTTAATACAGTTAACAGTATACTTGTGGTTTTAAGCATACTACTTTTCGTCTAAAATTTTTCATATAGCAAATATATTTTGATAATATAATTTCCCTCCCTCAACTTTTCTTCCTGGGTTTTTCTCACTCACCCAACTTCATGCTATGTGGCTCAAATTTAATTATATAAAAATTTTATAAATTAAAGTGTCACACTATACTCAGTTTACCTTATTGTTGAAGAAAGAGCACCAAAATGACCCAAAGAGAAAAATAAGTGTACAATGTATGAAGTCTACAATCACATTCAGGAATGCTTAACGTTTTTGTGTTTGCTCACTGACTCACCCAGACAACTTCTACTTCTCCAAGATCAATTCCTGGTGAGTTCTGTATAAAACTGCTGTGCTTTTCAATCAGTTGTGTATTTTTTAATTAGAATTTTCCATATTCGGATATGTATAAATACGTAAATATTTACTAATGTGTTATTAGTGCCTACAGCATTCAGCAATCTAACCTGCTATATAGATTTACAGCTTGTGAAAAAGAGGTAGCAGACTATATTACAACTGTGTATACTTCTTATCTATTCACTCCAGGTTAAAAATGCTTTAAGATGTATCCCAAATAAAACATGATTTAATGATGCATAACCCTAATCAATAATTGGCATATGCCTATGCAAACTATTTTTCCTAAGTAGTTTATGTCTTTCATAAAATTTAGCATGATCATTTTCATTGACAATCCTATGATTTTCCAGTGAAAAATCTTAATACAAAAGAGCTGAGAGAAAAATGTGGAGCTCAATAAAAATCAATAAAAATATAAAAAAGAATTAAAAACATATATGCTTCATCTCAGAAAAAGTTACATGTCTGGAGTTCAGTCATGCACTCAGCATCATAGACAGATTTAATGTTAAAAGTCAAATTACTTCTTCCTTGGTAGAACTAGAATTTTGATTAACAGATAAACATTTCATCTTATCAACATTTACTGAACCATTAGAAGATAAAACAAACTTTATTTCTGTTTATCTTTTATGTGTAGGAATATCACTAAGAAAAAAGATTTCATGCAATAATAGCTATAAATAGTCAAGTAAATAGATTGCTCCTCTATGCTGGTCAATCTACATTGTCAATTTGACTGGATATATCTCTGGAGAGATCCATGAGGGTGTTTCCCAGAAATGTTTAAGCGAGAAGGGAAGGCACACCCTGAAGCTGGGCAGTATTGCATCGGGGATCGGATTCCAAAGTGAATGAAAAGGTGAAAGTGAACTGAACCCCATCCTTGCCTCTCACTGTTTCCTGAGTATATGTGTTCAGGTGCTTCATGCCACCTCAGCAAGAGCTGCACTAGCCTCGACTCCCACATCATGATAAATTATACCATTAATGGAATAATATTCCTACACACAAAAGATAAACAGAAACAATAATAAACCTTTCTTGTTAAGTTGGTTTGGACAGGTATTTTGTGATAGCAATGAGATAAATAACTAGGAAGGAAAGAAAGAAAGAAGGAAAGAAGAAAGGAAGGAAGGAAGGAGAATAAAAAGAAGGAAATGAAACAGGAAATGAAGTCATTGCAGTGAGAAGTCTGATCATAGGTTCATGGGCCATTGTATCAGGTTTACGGAAGGAATGGAAAAGAGTTTAGAGACACTGACCAGAAATCTCCTAGGCAACTGTAAATAGAGCTTAATAGAATTCAGGACAGTAAATTTTTTTTCTCATATTTCAGAGAGGAAGAAAGACATTGTTGAGAACATGAATTGAGACCATTTGTGTTCTATTGGCTTTGAACAGAAGACACAATGTGATCATCTGTCTCATATTCCTTAAGCTATATCAATAGCTGTTGCCACTGCCATGACTTCCCTGCCATGATGGACTGTGCTTTAAACCATGAGCCATAATAAATTCCTCTTTCCTTAAGTTGCTTTGTTAGGTTTATTTATTTATTTTTTTGTCACAACAACCAAAAAACTAATTAGTGCATCTCCTTAATGGGAACTCAAACAGCAATTAGTATTATCTCATTGTTCTTTGGGGTGCTATGATATCTTTCAAAATTAATTCATCCCCACAAAGGGTACTACAAATTGTAAGTGAGCAGAAATCATCCCATAATTGAATGTTTTTTACTTTAATAACTTCTGACAACATGTTAAATTTAACAGTTAATTGTCACTTGTTTGACAGCACGTTGGGACCATTGAAAAGCATGTGAGATAAATATTAGCCAGAACATATCATATAATGATAGTGCTGTGGTATTTTGTATCCCCTTTTTTTATCCAGAAGCATAAAAATACCTATTATTAACTGACAGAAATACATATGTATCTAAAAATTATCAGTCTAATTAGATTTTTTTTCTTTCTTCTTTTTTTTTCCCATGATATTTATTGAGCTCTACATTTTTCTCTGCTCCCCTCCCTTCCTCTCCCCTTCCTCCTTCAGCCCTCCCCCAAGGTCCCCATGCTCCCAATTTACTCAGGAGATCTTGTCTTTTTATACTTTCTACTTCCCACGTAGATTAGATCTATGTAAGTCTCTCTTACTGTTCGTATTGTTGTCTAAGATCTCTGGTATTGTGGTTTGTAAGCTGGTTTTCTTTGCTGTATGTTTAAAAACTACCTATGAGTGAGTACATGTGATAATTGTCTTTCTGTGTGTGGGATACCTCACTCAAAATAATGCTTTCTAGTTCCCCTCCATTTTCCTGCAAAATTCAAGCTGTCGTTATTTTTTCTGCTGTGTAATGAGATTTAATAAAATTATATTTTGCAATGGTAAGGAAGACTGATATTGCAAGCATTTAGAAGGCAGAGGTTAGAGGATTGCCACAATTAGAGGTAAGTATAATAAACATAAGGATGTCTAGACCAGCAAGGGCTACAAAATAAGTTCCTGTCTTAGTAAAAAGGAGATATAAACAGCCTTCTATGCTAAGACCCCTGAGCACACCTGCCTCTGCCCCTTCCTCTGCCCCAGACTCAGATGAAGAGTGGGGCACAGAACTATCAATGACAGTCAGGAAGTGATGGAACACGCCTTTAATCCCAGCCCTTGAGACGCAGAGGTAGGAGGTCTGTGTGAGATCAAGGCCAGCCTGGTCTGAAGAGCTAGTTCCAGGATAAAGCTACAGGAAACCCTGTCTCAAAAAAAATAAATAAAATAAAATAAAATAACTATCAGTGATAAGAACCCTCTATCTATATCTGCTCCAGGACCAAACCTTTAAAGTGAAAAATGGCTGGTAGTAGAGCACTGCCTGAACACTACTCAGCCATCCATGTTTGGCATTGTCAGAGAAGGGATTAATATTCCCAATTGGTGGTAAGAGCCCTCAGTCCCACTCTTCCGAATGTCCCTAGGAATGTGCTCAAGCAACCACACAGGCAGCCACTAGGACTTAAGGGAGACCTTCCTCCCCAAGTAGTCACAGAATTGAAATCACCTCAGCCCAACACAAATCAATATACCGTGATCGAAACAATGAGTTTCAAACATATCTTCCCTGACTGAAAACCAGTCACGGTAGACTAATAGCAAAATAGAACAACAATTGCACTTAACAAAGATGGACCATAAATTAATATCAGAAAACAAAGCCAACAACCAAACTTAACGTTGACCAGGTATCATCAAATAAAAAAAAAAGTTAAAAAAAAAAACTGTTTCCTCCTCAATATTCTCAATTTTAGAGTAATGTTCTGAAAGGAAATCTACTTATATGAATCTCAGAATGCATAACTGAAAGAAGCAATTATAGAGACATACAAGGAGGCCAAGTAGTTCAAAGATGCCAATAAACATCCCAATAAACTTCGAAAGAGTGAACTCCTGACTGGGACCAAGACACAAACACAAATGGTTAACTGAAATAATGAAGACAATTTATGACATGAAAAGTAAATTCAATAAAGAGAAACACTGAAAAATCCAAATGAAATGACTTTGTACATAAAAATGATAATACATCAAATAAAAAACTGGGTTGAAGCTTCCCCAACTTGTCTCTCTAACAAGGGTGACAGTCTTTGGTGATCTTATTTCTCATTGATATTATATGAACTATGTGCATACCTTAATATGATAAAATCAAATATTACTGACTCATAGTAGGAGTTTAAATAAAATAAATAACTAAATAGGTAAAAAAAAACTGGGTTGAAATTCTTATCAAGAGAAAACATTATATAAAAGAAAGAATAGCAAAACTTGAAGACAGAGGATAGGAATTAGTTTTTCATACATAGAAAATCGTAGATTTTTCAAAAGAAACCTTATGAACATAAAATTCAGGAACTTTGGAATGGACCCATGGGCACAAAAAGAGAATAATTCTAGACCAACAATGTAGAATATATTTCTTACAATAAAGGTGTTTCCTTCATCAGAGAAGTTTCCCATGACAGCAGTTAATTAAAAAACCCAAAATATGCAAAAGATATGAGACTAAGTGATGGTTGCATGTTCTGTCTCAAATGGGAAGATGCAATATCCCCGATCTAACTCTTAGAGAACATTGTGGAAGAAGTGGTAGAAAGAATGTAATACTCAGAAGATAGGAAGACAGGCTGTGGAATTGCATCTTCTTAGAATGATACAGGCATTTCAAAAGTGAGCTCAAGGAACTGTGCTCAAGGAACATAGCAAAAGACAAAGTGGGAAGCTTATAAGAATGAAGGATGGACAGACAACACAACGGTGTCTTTGAGAAGGAACATGGCTATTGAACTCAAGTACTCTGTGTATACATTGTTATCTGTGAAAGATAATGTTTGGCCTATCAACATTTCATCATGGCAATTATATAGGCTATTATAATGTCACTTACTTTGGTGGTATAGCCACAGATACAGTCTTTCTTCCATTGGATAACATAGCACCTATGCTCACAGAACTGGCCCCAATTAAGCATAATGGGTTATATACAAAACAATGATGACATGGAAGTAGGAGCTGAATTTGTTGAAAAGAATGCTGTCAAAGGGAGGGGGTAGAGTGAGGGTTTCTATTGCTGTCATGATAAATCATGACAAAAGCAATTTTAAAGAAAGGATTTATTTATTGCTATATCATAGTCCATTGAGAAAAGTGAAAACAGGAACTCAAACAAAACAGGGAACTGGAGATAGGAAATGGTGCATAGGCTATGGAAGGGTGTTGCTTACTGGATTGCTCCCTATGCCTTGCTCAGTCTGCTTTCTTACAAAATCAAGGACCACCAGCCTAGAGAAGTCATCACCCACAGTAGACTGAGCCCTCCCCATCCATCACTAATTAACAAAATGCCCTACAGCTGCTTCTTATGCAGGAGATTGTCTCAGTTGTGATTTCCACATCTCAGATGACTCTAGCATGCATCACATTGACATGAAACTAGCCAGCACAGGTAGGAAGAATGAAATTTTCTAAAATTAGTTATAAAATGTAGCAATTGTCAAATAATCTAAAATGGGAAAAATACCAAGAAAAGCAAGAGGAAATATTTCCTTGCAAATATATGACACAACAGGCCAATTTTTTTATTTATTTATTTTTTCCATACATTGTTTTGCTTTATTTTTTCCATTCAAGAACATAATTAAAGAAATAAATTTTTTTTTCCTTTCTTCCCCTTCTCCCGGTCCCCTCCCACTACCCCCCCACCCCTCCTCCCTCCCCCTTCTTCCTTGAAAGAGGGCATGGTGCCCTGCCCTGTTGGAAGTCCAAGGCCCACCCCCATCCCTCCTGGCCTAGGAAGGAGTGCATTCAAAA
>PVIU01034363.1:0-11421 GCA_004026605.1 Ondatra zibethicus | reverse complement strand
GCATTCAGGAAAAAAAGTGGCTAAACTTTGTCTTTTAGTGTCTACAATTTATTTGTAAGCCCTCTTAGGTTTTAAGTGGATTTTAGTTGGCCACGTTTACTAATGGGCCAAGGATTTAATTAATAGTTTCTGTGTGCTTATTTTCAGGCTGAGCACCCTGGACAAACAAGCAGCCTCCAACAATATATATATATAAGCTCTTGATTAAGGTATTGTGTTTATACAGCTCATTTAAAAATGTAATGTATAATTAAGAACTACAGGTTAATAGATAAACATTTATAATAATCAAACTTGTGGTCATGTTAATTAGGTTTTCTAGCTGTACAGAGGTATATTTCACTTTGATAGGTATTCTTCAAACCTTTCAAAGGCTACCAGCATATGGCATTTAAATGTTTTAAAATCTTACAACTTTTCAAGACAATGAGACACACCTGCTCCTGGAACCAACAATTACTTCAAAAGGAAGATGGGCATTAAAGAGGCTCCTTATGACGTTTGTTAGCTGTATCATGAAGGGCCTGCTTTTTGGGGTTTATGTCCTGCCCGGTCCCCCAGCCATTTAGGTCCCAAGGAAAATCACACAGAGAGTCTACATTAGGTTATAAACTGATTGGCCCATTAGCTCAGGCTTCTTATTAGCTCTTATAACTTATACTAACCCATTATTCTTATCTATGTTAACCACATGGCTCAGTACCTTTTCCAGCGGGGCAGGTCACATCCTGCTTCTTCGGTGGTCTGGGCAGGAGTGGGAAGGAATGGGCTTCCTTCTTCCCAGCATTCTCCTGGTCTCATCGCCCTGCCTCTCTTTCCTGTCTGGTTGACCCACCTATACTTTCTACCTGGCCAATCAGCATTTATTTAAAACATGATTGACAGAATACAGACTGTTATCCCACACCACTTCCCCCTCTTTTTTTTTTAAACAAAGGAAAATATCCATAGTCCATTTTTTGGGAATGTGGGCATAGTATTCCAGGCTACTTCCAGATGGTTGGGGGGTGCTGATAATCTTATGGGGACCTAAAGAAAATTTAGACTTATGATCAAGTCCTGACTGGAGTATCCTGTGAGTCTTGATCATCTCAGGCAGCAGTCTTGAACCTGTTCTGGATATAGAACTCAGACATCCAGGCCATCTGTTCCTACCGGAAATTTCTCAGGTGGTCCTCCTTGATCAAACCTGATTTTTCTTAACTCAGAATGAATCCACAGCCTCTCGTTTCCTGTGGAAACAAAAGCACAATCTCTTCTCCAAAGTAACATACCTTTTGACTTCAATTTTGAAGTCAAGGTATTTTCAAAATACCTATCTTGGATTAGTTTAACAGCATTTATAAGCAAATATCTTTTAGTAGCTGTTTCTCCTTCCTCAGCATTCAAACAATTCAAAGAGCATAATAGCATACAGTATCAAGATTCTCTGTGTATTTTCCATCTTTATGTGGCTTTATTTTAACCTCTATTTCTCTTATATTTACTTTTAACTTTTGGCTTTTGGGGACAGGTTCTCTGTCTATCTTTGTCCTGGAAGTCCCTCTGTAGACCAGGCTATCCTGGTCTCTGCCTCCGCAGTGCTGGGATTAAAGGTGTGAGCTACCACACCTTAAACTCACAGAGATCAGTCTGCCTCTGCCTCCCAAGCTTTGGGATTAAAGGTGTGTACTACCACACCCAACTACTCTCTTTCTTTCTTTTTTACTTTAAGAACTTTAACCTTTAACCTGCATATATTTTTAACACACCTTTAGAGGTTTTGTCTTTGAATCTCTCTTTACTGTATATCTCTCTTTTTCTGACCACACAAGTCTTTAATTTGCCAAGCAATATGGGTAGGATTAAAGCTGTGGCTTTGACAACTGGATCCAGCCCATTCCTCAGCTTTCTGAGATTTTAGCCTCAAGGCTGAGGTACCGGCTGGAGCCATGTTTATTGCCACAACTTTATGACATTTCAAGGTCCTTGCCAGCAAGCAAGCTGCAACAGTGTGTCCACAAACAACACTCAAATGCTCCGTAGTTGGAGTCAGACTGCCTGCCTGAAAGAGTCAGAGTTTGCCCTGGCAGGACAGCCCAGAAAGTCGGCATTTTAAAACAGCACAGCTTTTTTTTCCTGCTATTGCTGAAAAGCAAAAAGCATGCAGTCAGCTTTTTATCAACATTATTTAAGTGTTTCTTGGCAGGACCTCTTAAAGAGCTGCAGGGTTTTGCAGCTAAAGCTGAGTCAGGAAGCGTCTCTTAGATCAGAGTGCTTGCTTGCCTCTAGCAAGCAGAGCAGACCTGAGAAATTGCTGCTACCAAGAAAACATACTTTATTCTTCCCCAAGCTTTCTCAGGCTTTATGTGGATGCAGTTATCCACGTGGGCGCCATTCTGTATCATGAAGGGCCTGCTTGTTGGGGTTTATGTCCTGCCCGGTCCCCAGCCATTTAGGTCCCAAGGAAAATCTCACAGAGAGTCTATATTAGGTTATAAACTGATTGGCCCATTAGCTCAGGCTTCTTATTAGCTCTTATAACTTATACTAACCCGTTATTCTTATCTATGTTAGCCACATGGCTCAGTACCTTTTTCAGCGGGGCAGGTCACATCCTACTTCTTCGGTGGTCTGGGGAGGAGTGGAGGGGAATGGGCTTCCTTCTTCCCAGCATTCTCCTGGTCTCATCGCCCTGCCTCTCTTTCCTGTCTGGTTGACCCACCTATACTTCCTGCCTGGCCAATCAGCGTTTATTTAAAACATGATTGACAGAATACAGACAATTACCCTGTACCAGTTAGCCATTTGGGAAGAAACTGCTCTTGCCTGGACTGCTTGATGATATCCTCTATGAACTGGACTTGCAGGATCCACAGAAAAATTATTGATGAACTTGCCAAAAGGTGAGACAGTCCTTCAGGGTTCCTTCTTCATGAAAGGGTCTGCCAGATATTTTGAAGGATTCAGAAGAAAGTGACTGACAAATTGCCAATATAGGCAGAATTGTCTTTGAAATTTCTTGCTTCATGGAAAAGTCTGTCAGATGCTATGGGACTGTAGGCTGAAGTTGGATGCCTAGGACAACGTTACAGAAGAACTTTTTGTAACTGTCCACGCACTGAGATGTCTCTGTCTTTTCTGGAGTTTCAGAAGTTGTTTACAACGTACTTCCTGTTTACTTAGGTAATATGATATCCTTCTGGAATCTTTGATGGAATTGAAGACAAATAATTACAATTATAGTATGAAAAAAATATAAAGTAGATACAAATATTGTAACTGTAATTCTTGATTGATACCTGTTTTTTTATATATAATTTTCCTATGTTAAAGTTAAAACCTTTCATTTTATTTAGACAGAAGAAGGGAGTTGATGTGGGATTCACCTCTGTATATGTGTTGCTTTTATTGGTTAATGAATAAAGCCATTTTGGCCTGCAACAGAGCAAAACAGAGCTTTGCAGTAAAACTAAAATGAATGCTGGGAGAAAGTAGGTAGTGTCGGGGAGAGATGCCATGGAGCTACTGCAAGAGACAGACACCTGAGCCCACTAGAATATTACCAGTAAACCATGAGCCTTGTGGTGATGCAGAGATTAATTAAACCACTACTTGGCCTATTAGCTCTAGCTTCTTATTTGATAGCTCTTACATCTTAAATTAACCCATTCCTATTAATCTTTGTATCATCAAATGAGCTTTTACTGGGGTTACAAACATTCACTACATAAGAAGCATCCATTATTTTCATCAATACCATTAATATATAATAAAATGGTAAAAATTCAATTTTTGTGAACATGTGGAAATATTTTTCTTTTGTTTTTCTCATATTTTGATGTAGCATTCATTTAACAGTAGAAATGAACATAGGAACCATAAAAATATATCATGGCATTTCTAAATAGCATGACAAAGTCAATGACCTGCTAAGTAGTAATTTTTAATATTTGGTTTCTATAAGAAGTAGTTTGCTGTTAGGTTACTAGATCTTGAATGATACTTCTGTGTATGATAAGTTAGACTGCATAGTACTTTTGTAGAAATGAAAAGGAGAATGTAACAAGAGACACTGTAGAAATCCAAAGAATCATTAGATCATAATTCAAGAACCTGTACTCTACAAAATGGGAAAATCTAAGAGCAGTGGACAATTTTCTTTATAGATACCCTTTACCAAAGTTAAATCAAGCTCAGATAAACAATTTAAATAGAACTATATCCCTAAATGAATAGAAGTAGTCATTAAAAATCTCAGAACCTAAAGAAGTACATAGCCAGATGTTTCAGAACAAAATTCTAACAGACCTTCAAAGAAGAGCTCATACCAATACTCCACAAATTATTCCACAAAATAGAAACAGAAGTAACATGGCCAACTTCTTTCTATGAGTCACAGCTACCCTGATATAAAAAACACAAATACCCAACAAAAAGTGAATTACAGTCAAATTTCCCTCATGAACAAAGATTCTAAAATAATCAATAAAGTACTTGAAAACCAAATCCAAGAATACATTGAAAAGATCATCCACCATGATCAATTGGGCTTCATCCATGATATACAGGGGTAGTTCAACTTACAATTATCTGTCAATGTAATCTATCACATACAAACTGATAGAAAAAAACCCACATCATCATAAAATAGGTGCTAAAAATCCTTTAATATAATCCAACAATTCTTCATGATAAAAGACTTGGAGAGATCAGCGATGCGAGGAACATACCTAAGCATAATAAAAACAATATACATCAAACCAATAGCCAACATGAAATTAAATGAAGAGAAAAATCAAAGTAATTCCAATAAAATCAGGAACAAGACTAGGTTGTCCAGTCTCTCCATCTGTGTTTGATACAGCGTTAGAAGTTCTAGCTTGAGCATTAGGACAACTAAAGGAGATCAAGTGGGTAAAATTAGAAAGGAAGAAAAATACCTTTATTTGTGGATGATATGGTAGTATACATAAGAAACTCCAAAAATTCTACCAGGGAAATCCAACAGCTGAGAAACACATTTAGCGAAGTGGCTAGATATAAGGTTAACTAAAATACAAAACAAAATAAAATGAAACAAAACAAAACAAAAAAATCACCAAAAGAATCCTAGTAGTATTCTTATATACAAACAAAAAATTAACTGTGAAAAAATCATGGAAACAATTTGCTGGCTTTTTTGACCATATTCATCATATTGAGTTGCCTGGTCCCAGCCTTACTATAAGGCAAGGTCTTATTACAACTTGATATGCCATGCTTTGTTGATATCTTTGGGAGGCGTGCTCTTTTCTGAATAGAAATGAAAAAGTGGAGGTGTGGGCGAGGGATGGAGGGACATATGATTATCTACATGAAACTGCAAACAAGTCAGAATTCTAACAAGAGTTGGGGAAAGGCCAATGAAGCCATACCTGTAGTTGAAGAATGATTGGCAGTTGGTGGTTGCCAAGACAGGAAGTGCTAGTTTCCATCAGAGTGGAATTATCTGTTATTTTGTCTATGATCCAGTCAATTACCCTATACCCATATACATAGGGAAGCACTAAGTGGACTCAGCAGATTATGAAAAGTTGACTTGAGTTGGCAGAGGCATGTGGTAGGGAAGATCTATGTAGATCAGGCAGGGAGTGAGGTGTGAATATAAAATACATTATATAGTATAAAGATACATGATGTTGTCAAACAATTAAAACAGCAAAATAATATGAAATACAGCAAAAAGAAACATTTACTTATATATATATATGTATATAGAGAGAATAAATATATGTGTGTGTGTGTGTTTGTGTGTGTGTGTGTGAAAGTGTGTGAGAAATGTAATCAGCTGCTAGGAAGAAACAGCCTTTTTTAGTACAGTGGAACATGAAGTTAGTGTCAGTAAATGGACACATAAAATATTTCCCTCAGAGAGGAGTGATAAAGAACAGAAGAAATTTAGTGACACAATATTAAAAAAATGTGAAGGATAAAATATAAATTGACAAGTGGTTGGCTCAGAAAAGCAAGAGTATCAGTTGCCAGGATCTGTCAGTTTTGAAGCTGTTAAAATTCAGTCCATCTTGCCAGTGGGACAGGAAAGAGGAAACCCAGAAGAGTATTTGCTTGGCTTCTGCATGAGTTTATCAAATATTGGATGCATTTGTTTATTCCTGTTTGTTTTCCTTCTAAAAAGTTGATTATTTCCACCCTAGTAAACATTCCTAGTAAACACTCTTAGGCAGTTGGTGGTGATGTGATGCCAACATGTAAGTGTTGCTTTGCATTTTCCTTAGGAAACAATTGGGAAATGTAGCAATATAATTATCAACCATTATGATTTGATGAATATTCTAAGTAGTCTGTGTTTCCTTTGAGACCTCCTGCGTTTAACAGTGTGAACACTGGCAGTAGCTGTGAAACAGTGCTCTTTGATACTGATTCAAACCTTTTGAATAGTTTTTTTTTTTTTAGATTTTAGAGGCCTGTATAAGCATTTGTGTATGGTAAAATTAATAGTCTGAAATAACAGTTCAGTTTTACACTATTGTATGTACTTCTAAGCTTCCAAAAAAAGATTCCAGCATTATCAATTATGTCACAATATGTTTTACTCAGGTCTAGTGAGGAATGTGTTGCAGAATACAGTGATGGATGTAAAATTCATACCCTCTTTCCTTCTAAGTGCCTCTTCAAATAAATCAATTTAAATGTCTAAAATAATAATTGGATTTTTTAAAAATTGGGTAATGTTTTCCATTTAGGAAGGAGAGGAAGTCTCTTTTCTTTAAGAATCTAAGGTTCAGCACAAGGAAGTGCCTTCTTGTGTTTTCCTTACTCATCAAGCTTGAAAGTTTAAAAGATTTTTTTGTACAGTAAAAAATCAATACACAAAAGCATTAGATGTGAAATCTTTGGGATAAGAAACATAAGAGTGTGACCTAAATACTAAAATAGACTTTTAAATTTAATTGAGTTTTTATCCTTTATTTTTGTGTAGTTGTTTTTTTGTGAGTATATTTACACATGTTTGCAGGTACCCTGGGAGGCCAGAAGACATCACTGTACTGGATCCCCTGGAAATGGAATAGATATATAGATAGATAGATAGATAGATAGATAGATAGATAGATAGATAGATAGATAGGCTGCATATATATATATATATTTTGAGAGAAACTATTTAAGTCATTTACTATTCAAAGGAAATGTGTTGAACTGTAGGTGAAACCTCTGTAAAACATAATGAGAAGTCATTTGTAAGTGGGTGCCTCAGGACTATCTTTTAAGGTAACTGGATTTTTGCCAAACACGGGAAAAAAGTAAAAAAAAAAAAAAAAAAAAAACAACCTAGAATGAAGTAATAAAAATGAACAATGGCCTTTGATCTATATTTCCAAATAGACAAAAAACATAAAAAGTTCTGCATTTCACTGCCAAGTACTCCAAAGAAACAGTATCTATAGAAGCTGAATACCTTTATTCTACTATGAGAGATAAGATTCCTGATTTTCCTTAAAATCTTCCATTTATAAATGCTGAAAATCATCTAAATAATGATACATTGGAAGATAGGAAAAAGTCTTGGTACCAGTATTTTGGTTCAGGAGGAGTTCTTTGTTTTTTCTAATAGAAGGAAAGCAACAGTGTATTTCAAATGTATGTGCATGGTTCTTTTTTCGTTTGACACAAATTTCTTTGAAGTGTTTTCCTTTAACTCAAAATTTTCAATGAAGATGAAGAAAGTAAAACTGTTCCCAAATTAAAATTTTGTTGTCAATTCAGGAACTTATTTATTATTCTACAGTTCATTTTAAAAATTTGTTTATTCTTTGAATATGCATCCATTGTATTCTCATCTTATCCATCCATGAAAACCTCCATCCAGCTCTCCAAGGATCTCTGAACACATATGCCTCACTTCATTCTCTCCTTATGTCCTTATTTTTAGAGTCCAGTTAATACTATTAGTATGTACACAGGGTATACATACTGGGTCATGGACAACCCATCTGTGCTCATACCCTTAAATAAAAGTGATTCTCCAACAGTCGTCATCCCTCAGATGATCTTCTTCACAAGCGGTGTGGCTTTGGATGCCCCTCCCATAACCATGTTAGAGTTGATCTAGTGTAGGTTTTCTACATGTAAAAATAGCTGCTTTGGATTCATTTCTGCAACAGCATGTCACATGCAGAAGACATTACAAGGACTTATTCTTCATCCTCTATAATTTGTGTAGTTATTAAACTATACTACGTACCATGACTGTTGAATTTAGGTGGAAGTATGGGAAACAAAATGCAAAGGAGAAAAAAAAATTAAAATTCATGCCAATTATTTTTGGCATTTAAATTAGGCTTACTCTGAAGGAACACTAAAACTGTGGAATATTTGCCCTTCAGCCTACCCATTTGCAAACATTGGCTTCCTGTGTATCTATAATGGGCGGGATAATTACCAAGAGATTTCTCCTTTGGCAGCTACATGGTATCTCTTTGACTTTGCCTACTCTCTCTATATATCTCTTCCTGCCTGGTTATATTTTGCCATGCCATAGGTTGAAGTAGATTCTTTATTTACCAATGGTAATAAAACATATTCACAGCATACAGAGGGGAATCCCACATCAGTGTGTGCCACCATTGCCTGGTCTTCATGGCTTATCAGTATACCTGTTTTACTCTCTGATCTTAAGGCAAGCATTATTTGTTAAAATACAAATGAAATATCAGTAGAGTTAAGTACCCAGAACCCACATGGTGGAAAGAAAAAACAGTTATAAGCAAACTGTTGTCTGACCTTGACATGTGTTGTGTAAGGCATATAACACACTCCCTCACACACACACACACAAACTACTTATAAAAGAAAATTATGAAGTATTCTAGAACTTGTGATATAAACTTTATCTAACAAAAAATTTACCATAGAAGTGTCTATCTGTGAGGATGATCTAGAATAAAGAAGCCCTGTTAGATTTTCCACAAGAGAAACTAGCTGTCCTCATGGGGTACTGGTGCCTAGCCCCTTTATTTGACAAAACAGAAATAAACAATAAAAATGCTCCTTCAAATATAATTTCAAAGTTTCATACATCTCACACTTTTTTATTACTTTTGAACATGGCTTTCCTATGTTCAACACCATTGTTTCAGGTATCTGTGCCCTGTTGTTACTGACTAGCAACTACATTTTACAGATTGACAGAAAAAAGACCATTACATAGAGGTCCCTATTCATCCAAATCTATTTTTGTGTATTATTTTTAAATACTTAGTTTGTCCCCCAGCATGATATCAATGACTATTTATATCATCTTCATCATTTTGAGGAAGAGATAAAGTATAATTTTAATGATTCTAAAAAATTTAACTAGAAAGCCCACAATTAAACTGGAATTTGCCCTAATTTAAATAGTATGATGTTATAGAACATATGAATGGTTGGAAAACAAAAAAAAAGATTATAGTGTATTTTTTATTCTTTTTGTTTATGTACTGTTGACTACTAACAATATATGGAACACTATGAAAGACCAAGTCAGTCATTGTGGTAGTGTCCTTTATTAAGATAATTGTCTATATTGAGGGAAATAATGACTGAAGGACATATACAGTCAGAAAGACACAGGTAAAATGGAAAGTTTAAAGTCTGACCAAATTTAAGTATTAACAAAATCTTAGTGCATACCTCTCCTTACTTATAAACACAATGTTCAGGATATCACCCTCTGCAATATGCTAAAGACAGAAAAAAATAAATTGAGAATACACTAAGAGCCCAACATACTTTTAAAAGTAAGTTATTGCTTTCAAATACCTTAAGATAAGATCGGTAACTTTATAGTATATTATGCAGCTGGATAAAAGAGAATCATAATGGGGTTTCTGAGACGGTCTCTGCAAGAAATACACATGAATTAATGCATCAGAAAAACTGTTTAGAGTCCTCTTGGAGGCCACATAGTGGGGTGTTATGGCAAAATTATGTGTTTTGTTCTTTTAATGAAACAGATATTGATTGAATTTAATACAGAACTACGATTTTATGGTCATCTGAAATACCATTTATTTGTGAGAAACTCCAATGAGCTCAATTAAGTACAGAAAACACTTTTTATATTAACGTGCACTGGGAGAGTGAGGGCTGAAATTTGGGCAAGGCTACAAAATGAACACCTGAGACTCCACTTCAGGAAAACTTTAATCTTCTTGAGATTTTCTTGGAGATAAAGATATTAGTAAATGGCCAGATGCTGGTACTGAAAGCCATATTGTCTTTCCTATCCAAGTAATCTGTCTTTATTTGACTAGGTGGCAAATACTTTCCTGACAACTATGAAGGCACTTCTGGAAGTATTTATGAGTGACATATTTGATTTATCAAGAAATTAATGGATGATAATGTGACCTCAAATCTAAGATTATAATCAGAAAGCTGCAAATAAGGAGAAGGAATTTTTTTCCTTTCTGTAAACATTTCCTTTCTGAATTTTCATCTTCTTCCCATGATTTTCTTTCATTATAGTAAAGCAGAGCTCAACATGTCTTAGAAAAAGAGCTGAGAAGGGAATTGGGGATTAGTTCTCATAAAGAAAAAAAAATGTAGGAAATCCTGCAGGTGACAAAGTTAGTAATAAGACACTGGAATTTTATTATTCCTCCTTCTTTAAAAATTTTAAACTGTGTGTTGTGCACATAATAATAATTCTGTTTTAAACAAGACAGAAAACCCTTCTATGGGAAAAATAATTTTTAGCAGTGCTTGTTGATTAAAGACTTACATGTTTAGAAAGTTTTAGAATATGAGTTTGTTTAATGAATTTAGCTTAAAATGATTATATTATATTATTTAAATTTCAATTAATGAAATATTTAGGAAATTGCAGAGTGGCATAATTCTTATTTAAAATACTCAGTCTTTTGAAGTCCCTTAGCTATTAGCTATTACAGAAAGAAGTTGGGTTGTATTAGGTTGTTTGTTGGTCCTGGCTGCCCAGAAACAAAATAATCACACAGAAACCATATTAATTAAAACACTGCTTGGCCAGATAGTTCTAGCTTCTTATTGGCTAACTCGTACATCTTAATTTAACCTATTTCTATTAATCTGTATACCGGGTAATGTTCCCAGCATCTGTCTCAGGCAGAGGATCCATGGCTTCTCCCTGACTCAGCCTTCTTTCTCCCAGCATTAAGCTTAGTTTTCCCCACCTAGCTCTATTCTTTTGCCCTATCACAGGCCAAGACAGTTTATTTATTCATTAACTAATAAAAGCAACACATACACAGAAGGACCTCAAAAACGAAAGTTGCTCTTGTCTAATAGAAATAAGTAAAACTCTAAGTAAAACTTTCCACCACAAGAAAAATATGGCTTCCTCTGTAAAAATTGGTTGACTTTTCAATGTTTGGACAAGAAACATACAAATGAGCATTCTTTTTTTTTTTTTTTTTT
>PVIU01034362.1:0-11408 GCA_004026605.1 Ondatra zibethicus | reverse complement strand
TTCTCCGTAGCGTTGGAGCCTGTCCTGGAATTAGCTCTTGTAGACCAGGCTGGCCCTGAACTCACAGATATCTGCCTGCCTCTGCCTCCCAAATGCTGGGATTAAAGCTGTGTGCCACCACAGCCTGGCTAACAACATGTTTCTTAAAAAAGTTTATAGCCAGGTGTCGATGGCACACACTTTTAATCCCAGCACTAGGGAGGCAGAGGAGGTGGATCTCTGTGAGTTCAGGACCAACCTGGTTACAGACCGAATTCCAGGATAGCCAGGGCTGTTACACACAGAAACCCTGTCTGGAAACACAGAAAAAAGTTATTTCAATCACATGCCTAAGCCACTGTCTGTGTGTGCACGTGCATGTGAGCAGTGCCCTCAGAGTCCAGACGAGGGTGCTGGAACCCCTAGAGCTAGACTAGTGGATGGCTGTGACCACCCAGCCTGGGTGCTAGAACCAAGCTTGTGTCCTCGGCAAAGGAAGAGCACACCTCTGACGGCACAGCTGTCTCTGCAGCCCCAACAATGTGTTTCAAATACAGGTCTGCTCCTGTGTCCTGCAGCATCTGTTCCCCAGGACCCTGACCTTACACCACCTGGGTGTGGTGGCACACAACTATCAGCCCAGGAAGGGATATGGAGGTGTGGTTTGGGGGGAGGTGAGGTGGGTATTCAAAGGCAGTTCTGATGGTTATAAGCTGTCACCCCAGACCTGAGCTGCTGTTCTGGGTAAACTCTGTCCTCTTCTTCTGCTCATGGTGTGAACTGAGGTGGACATTGTGATTATTACATAACATTACAAGATGGGGCAATGGCTCATGGGATAGTACGCCTTCTGTAGGGAAGACTCCAACATCTGGACAAAAAAGGGTGGATGATAAGTATAGTGGCTAATATCTTTCGGCAAGGAATGAGGTTGAGAGACAGCCAGGGCATTGATGTAACGCACTGTTGGGGGTGTGTCTGTTGAGTGTCTCTCCAGAGAGGATGCTGTGGGTGGGGCACCATGCCATGGCTGGATCATTATTCCACTCTCCCTGTGTTTGTATCCTTAGAGATGAGAAGGTCCCAGTTCCGTGCCCACTCCACACTTCCTCTCTACAATGAGCTACTATCCTGCCAATAAACTTTCCCTCCATTTATCTTGTTTTCAGGTTTGCATCATGACAGTTAAGAAATTAATTAATCCACCGAGGAGTTTTTGTGGACTCACGTGGATACGTCTGCCTCTCCAGATTCACTCTTCCTGAGTTTCCTCGTCTCAGCAATGTGGGTGTCAGGTCTATGGGAACTGCCTTACTGGTCTCTGGTTCAGCCTGTGCTTGCCCAAAAGGACAGTGATACTGGAATGTGAATCCCCTGCTCCTCCTTCATAGCACCCTGCTGGGCAAGATGCAAGTTTCTGCCCAGAATGGAAACTCTAAGAACATCCATCAGTGAGATGGTTCAATGTTGGTAATGGCATCTTTTCCAAGCCTGATGTTTTGAGTTCAGTGCCCCAGAAGCCACGCTATAGAAGGAGAGAACCAAATCCACACACACAAGAGAAGCTGAAGGTCACAGGTCAGAGTAAGGCCCAGTGACCCCTGACCTCCCGGGTCACAGCAAGGCCCAGTGCTTTAGCTGCAGCACCAGGATGACTCTGAGGTCACAGGGTGGAAAGAAGCCTTGGAGTCACCCGTGCTGTGTAGCAGATTCCTCTGACATGGAAACTCTCCATCCTGCAGGGAAGCTGCTCAAGCAGGAAGTGAAACAACTCAAAATAAATTCAGGAGGTCCCTGAAACCAGCCAGGTCCCCAAGCCCCTCCCTGCCGGTAAAAGCAAAAGTTGCAAAGGAGACTCAGACCAGATCAGACTAGCTGAGAGGAAGAAGCAGAACCCAGAGGAGCTGTGTGCAAGAGGTTTAGACCAACTGAGGCATCTGGATGAAGCCTTCCACCCTGTTGAGCTGCCTCTTGTCTGTGCCCTGTGCTCCAGGTTCCCAGCTCTATGAGCTGTCACTCATGCAGGGGTGAGCTTTGGTGATGAGCCCTCTCTGAGTCATTTCTGCTCCTGTAAGTAATATCTGACCCATACATATTCATGTAAGTAACCCCAATACAAACTCATTGGTTTGCCAAGTTGGACTTTGATAGCATCTGTATTTTGTCCTGTCAAGGTGTCAAATCTGGGCTGAGTAGATGTGTATGTTGAGTCCCCCCAGAGAACATTTTGTCACACAGCACCATGGAGGCCAGGGCGTGGCAGCGGACTCTCAATGGGTCCCACTAGTCCTGTGCATCTCCTCACATAGAGAAACCCAGTATTTGTTGAAAAAACACTGACTTTATTATTACACATGTGTTTGAGCGTGTGGATGTCTGCTCTGGTGCAGAGTGAGTTCAGCAGCTCCCATATATAAATATCAGGAGGCAGAGATGTGTGGTGAGGGATGTTGGCACTGAGACAGCATGGGCAGAAGGTTCCAAGTGTAAGGTCTTAGGTTATGATGCCAGAGGGCTGGGTGGCCAACAGGGATTAAGGACTGCAGGGAAATGGGTTCAGCAGAGAGGACAAAGCCCTCCAAACAAATGAAAAGAAGAGCCCCAGCCCTAACACCCAAGCCAGGGACAAACAGATGGGAGAATAAATTTTCAGTAGATGACGTCACCTTTTTCACCATGGAGAAGATCCCAATTTATTTGATGCCTTTTAGTAAGGTTTTGGCAGACACGTCCAGACATCCTCCAATGCTAATATTGGTTTTGACCCCACCTAGAAGATGAAGATCCAGTCAGGGGCAAAGGGAAGGGAGCAATAATTCAGGAAATGTAAAAATCCAGGCTCCAGCCCAGGTCCTAAATTTTTTTCCCCCAGACCCTGGGTTCTAGACTTCAGCCACACTCCTGCTACAGCAGTGCAGGCCTCTGAGACCCAGGAGTCAGCCCCCTCCCTCCTGCCAAGTCCCTGGAGTCATGGCCTGGGTCTCCCTCATCCTGGGGACGCAGACCTCTGCACCCACCTCTATTAATCTCAATGTTACCAGCATAGTAATGAGTGTCCTTAGGACAGATGGCAATATTGGAATCGTGGGTGCAGGAGACTTGAAAGCCCAAGCATACAGGACACTGCATGGTTCCTAGGTTGTAGTTGGCTGAGGAGAGAGGAGGCGGTGGCTGCACAGTGTGCTCTCTGTGGCAGCCACAGCCAGCTCCCTGAAGCTCTGTGTCCCTGGATCACACACCTGAAGGAGGGAGGGTCCAAAGGAGGATTTGGCTGCTGGTGGCATGGTTGCACAGATCAGTGCTGCAGAGTTTGTAGTAAGAGGCAGCCACCATTCCAGGGCCAGTGCCATACTTTAAGACCAATTCGTTCCTGTAATATCCAGGGTTGCTGAGACCTTTGCTCGCCAGTAGGACAGATTTTTCACCTAAGAGGATGCAAGAGTGAAAACCAGGCTTTTATGGGGAGGGTGACAAGGTCTGGAAGCCCATATCTTGGGTCCCTTGATGCTCCCAGTCACAGGGAGCACACAATCCCCAGTGGCAATAGGACAGACAGATAATGTTCTGTGTCAACCAAAGCCTGAAGCTCAAGCCTGGCTCCTTTCACATTTTGCAGATCTTGCTACACACTGTCTCCAGAATGTCCCCAAGCCCCTCCAACAGGCTGTACCTCACTCTGCTCACTGAAGCACAACTAATAAAAACTCAAAATATTGAGGTTCAGCCTGAAGATCTGAAAAGCAAAGCAGCCAGCCACTGGCTCTTACCTCAACTTTAGTGCAAAAATGGTGATCCTGCTTCCAGGAATCTCAGAATGAGACTGTGTCTGAGAGCTATCTCCTCCCATTTTATAATCCTCTCTAGGGCTGGAATTAAAGGCATGTACTGCCCGGTTTCTATGGAAACTAGTGTGGCTACTACTGCCTGGTCTGTAAGGCTGACCAGTGGGATTGTTTTACTCTCTGATCTTCAGGCAAGTTTTATTTATTAAAATACAAATGAAATGCACTATATTTCCCCTTTTTGTCTAAAATAAAAAGGTTATAATATAAGAAAAACTATATACAATAAGTAAAATAAGTATATACAATATATACAGGCAATAAATTTGTCAACAATGTCTAGTCCATTATCATTTGACAAATTCAGAGAAAATGCTCCATATCTATCCTATCTTGGTGAGTCTAAAGTCTTATACATAATTTACTATCTATCATAACTTGCTTTCTGAGTCAGGTTAACAAGGAAAACTATAATTATCTAGTCTTCAACTACCTCAGAGACCCAAGAAGGAAATAATATTAATTGAGTAAGCAGGAAGTGCAAGCAAGTGGCTTTCAAAAAAATGTGATGACAGAAAGAGCTGGCTGCCTGGAAAGTCACCCAAATTTCCTCTGCAACAATGGAGCACCCATCTTATGCCTACAGACCTAGCATATCCAAGAGACTTTTCTGGGAAGCAGGATATTCTGATGGGCTGTCCCTCCTTGTCTTGACAATGTTTGGCAGTCACTTTCTTTTGTATCCTGCTTATCTAATTAGGACAGCATACTGTCAGCAGTCAAGACAGGGTATTTTCTTGCCCAGTGGCTTACTTTTAACACAAAGAAAGTGAACTCCCTGTGGAGTTTCTTTGATGCCCAGTATCTTCTCTGAAGTACATTGGTGCTGCCAGGAACAGACATGTCTTGTTGTCATTAAAAAAAAGAACAACCTAGGTTATTAAAACACCTTAAATGCCACATTGTGTATATCTCTGAAGTGCTTGAAGATGATTTGTCTGCCTAAAATGTATCTTTGTTTGACCTTGAAAACATACCTAATGTTACTACAAGTTTGATTATAATAGGTGATTAACTACTAACCTATATTTACTTATTATCCTAAACATTTGGTAACAATAATTTTTAAGGACTAGAGATTTGTACTACATTGTTAAATGAGCTATATAGGTACAATACTTTGAACAAGATTAGAAATGTATGTGCAGTATGCTTTAACAAAATCAATCTCAAATTTGTATCAATATACAAAATTTGTATATGATATACAAAAGTGCAATCCAATGTAAAACATTTAAAACTATTAGCTGCTTTTTAAAAGTAGATTCAATAATCTACCTTTTTATCTTATCATATTTCTATCTTCCCATTTTCTTTTCAGAGTAGATTCAATAATCTACCCTTTTATCCTATCATACCTATAATACCCACAATCCACTGAACAACCAAAAAACACCAACCAACAATGATCAAGAGCGTGAGCTTCATATTCTTAAATTTACTTCCTTCTCTCTGGGGGTGACAGTATCTTTAGGGATACTGAAAGAAAACTTGGAGTTAATTGTCCTAGAAGAGGTGGCTATACCCCATTTTTGTTCAATCTATGTATAATGGGAAAGTGCAGGGCTTGTCTCAAGTCTTTGCTAGAGTAGTCTGTGAGACTGGGTTGTCTCAGCTAGCCACCTCAAAACTGTTCTGCACATTTGTAGTCCAAAGCTGATCTTTAAGTGGTGCTATCAGCTGAATGATATCATATGATCCAGGTGGAATCATTGTTGTGGGGGCCCATATTCTTCCTAGAGACTTCAGGGATTAATGTAGGAAAATTTATTGCTCACTGTGGAAAATGTAAACATTACTTACATCAAAATGGAAAGTTTGAATTTCAGTAGACATATATTTAAAGAAAGGTACCATAGAGATGAAAATAGATATGAGGGACGTTGGTATCTCTGAGAGTTTGCCAGTTGTTCTGTGTTTTTGTACAGCCTGAATGGTCAGTGTCTGTTTTTATAGTACCTTATAATATCCTTCCCAGAAACATGAGTTGGCTTATGGTCTGCTTCTGAAACTGCAGGAATGTTTATCTGGATATTCCATTGTTATAACAGATCATAACCCCATAGATTCACTGCTATTCTATCCACATATGGCCTTAGCCTTCCTCTCTGTTCTTCTGGCCCTATGCATTCAACCATCTCATGTTTTGTTTTACTTGAGATAGGGTTCCAATTCCTAAGAATTGAGCATCTGCCTCCTGAAGAGGCCAATTCAGATGCACCTGTGTCTAATAATACTTCCATCATAATGTTATTTGTACAGCTTTGGTCTCTGATTATTTTTAGAAGTCTGCCAAAATATACATTTTCTATTTTCTGTTGTAATTTTTGATTCATCCTCCATGCTTATTCTATCATTCAGAGCAATACAGTTTTTTTTTTATAAGAGACATTGGATTTTCTAATTTTCCTGGGGTGGTGTGTCCTCCACAGGGACTGGGAATGACTAAACTATGTTTGAGCTGAGGACCTGTGAGAGGCCCCTCAAAGAGTTTCCTGATGATAACAGGTTGCCTTGTTTGTCTCTTTTTGCTCTACACTCAATAACTCCAGTGTTGGCCTTTGCAGCATCTTCTGCATAACCCAGAAGATTGGTGCCATCTATTTGGGTGATTCCCAGAAGAAGCATTATTTCTAGAAATGCCCTGTCTACAATCCCTTCTCCAATGGCCTATTCTACCACAATTAAAGCATTTGGAATTTTGATGTCTCTTCATACCTTTGGAAATCACTTCTCCTACCCAAGCCTTAGTGTTATAGTCAAAGGACTCAATAATTGTCTGTGTGTAGGATCCATTGGTCCATTGGTGATGATCATATCTTTATGCATTCTAAATTAGCATTTTCAAAAGCCAGAGATTCAATGAGTACTCATTGAGCTTCTGGATCTGCTACCCGAATTCGTACAGCTTTAGTTAATCTTTGCAAAAAGTCACTAAATGGTTCTTGTATAACCTTATATATATATATATAACTTGTATATATATATATAACTTGTATAACCTTAGTGCATGATTTAATTCTTTTTCCTGATTCATGAATCTTGTCCCAAGCATTCAAGGCTGCTGTAAGGCATAGAGACAATATGTGTTCATTGTATATAACTTGACTATTTGGATCAGCATAAGGGCCCTCACCAAGAATTTGATTTTGGGAAGCCTCAAAACATCTGATTCTACCTTGATATTCAAGGGACTTAGTTTCCTCTCTCCAAAAACTCTTCCATGGAAGCTGTGGACCATGGTCTAGTACGGGTGAGACTAGTTGAAGCCAATCATGTGGAGTAACCTTATTTCTTGAAACCCATGTCTTTACCAACTACCTTAATATGGTGAATGCATGTCATAAGAAACTACTGCTTGCTTAATATCTTTTAGATCTTTCATACATGCAAGTAAAGCCAGCAAATACTCAACACCCAAGAGGATATATTCCCATCTGTATATCCTCTTGGGCATTGAGTATTTGCTGGCTTTTCAAGGGTAATAGCAGGATGAGTAGCTAAAACTCTTGGTAAGTCTTCTCTGACTCTGAGAGATACTGGTGATGCTAAATCTATTGTCTTCTGCCTGTACTTCCTCTCCTTGATTATCAGTTCTGACAAGTTCCTCAATCGATTCAATCTTTTTATCACTGCCCTTTGTAAAGTCTAAATCTCTTGACCTGTGAGAATTTCTAATGAGTTCATCAAATCCATTAATTTCTGGTTCTCATTCTGCACATGTTATTCCAAGTTTTAAAAATTTCCAGTAATGATATCTTCTCATTTTTAGAGATTATTTGGATGGCATGTCGATTGCCTTGCAGGAGGGATGTTCCATCTGCTAGCTTGTCATAACTTTGAAAACATATTTTGATTGTCAATTTCAACAGTATGAATCCTTTCAGATAATCTCTCAGTATCATTTTATAAGGTTTCATAACCCATTTTGTAAGGTTTCACACCCATGGAGTGAGTTTTGCCTGTCAAATTATGGTTATCATTTTCCATGTATGAATCCTTTTAGCCAATTTCTCATACTAGTCTGTAAAGTCTGTATCATTTCTAAACATTTCTCATTCTTGACTCTGTTATCAAACCATTTCTTTAAAGATATAATATGAATTATCAAACTGATAGCAGCTATGGCTAAGAATGCATAAGTCCCAGGTAGGTCATATACCTCTCCTAGAACCCCATCCATAATAGAAATGGAAAGGTTATTAAATTATTGTATGGGGATATTATCTGCCATTATCTTAGGAGTGGTTTACACATTACATTGTATCTATAGATTGCCTTTGGTAGAATTGGAGGGGGGAGGGTGAGTGGGGGAGTGGGAGGAAGGTGGAAATTTTGATTGGTATTATTTATAAAGTAATAAAAAATAATCTGCAAAAAATTCACATCAAAGATGGTGAATAATTAAAACAACTCTAAAGGAAGTTTATTTTTCCTTCTTGTGATTCACATATGATGAGGACACAGAAAATCTTTTTCTAGTTAAATTTGTTTCATTTCCCATATTAGGTTTGTCATAGAAAATAATTCTCTCTCAGACCGCAATATCCTGTATGTTAAACACAGTGAGCACTATCTGATTATTAGGCAATTGGTCTCAGTGGAGGATCACTCACTTTTTCCTTTGATGAAGATCATAAAACACAATAAAATAACTCTCATGAGCAAAAAACAAAAGCAAAAACAAAACAAATTGCCAAAAAATTATAGTTAGCAAAAAAAGTTATGACTGACCTCTGATAAAATCCTGGTTTAGTTGAGACTCTTAAGGTGCAATAACAATATGGGCCAGGAAAACCTGTGGATTTTCTAAGCAGAACTCAAAACCAAACTGAACAGTATTTTATTAAAGAGATGCCAGTCAGTGCAGCCATGCAGCATTTGCACACATGTCACAGGAGTCGGGGGAAGCTGAGGTAGCCACGTGGGAGCCATGCATGTGGGGTTGGGGCAAGCTGTGTGACCATCAGAGCCACAGGAAGCTGTTGGGGGGACCCACAGGAAGCTATGTGGTGCCCTGTGGGGCAGCAGCAGGATGGGTATGGCAGGAGAGAAGGCTGGGAGATGAAATGCTTCTCCTGAACCCAGGTGGCTGGATTTGGGTTCCAGTTCTTAGAGCTGGAATTCCAGTCCCAGCTCTGACCTGGGACGGTGGCTAAAAAGCCCCAGGCAAATGACTTTTTCATAAATTCGTGCCCCTATAGTTCAATGTCAAATGAAGTATGATTAATAAAAACTCAGAGACAGAAATTGGGGCTCAACATGAAGATCTAAAAAGCAAAGCAGGCAGCCATTGTTTCTGACCTCAACCTCAATCCGAAAATGGCGATCCTGCCTCCAGGAATCTCAGAATGAGACTAGAGTTGTCTCCTCCTGTTTTATAATCCTCTCCAGGGTTGAGATTAAAGGCGTGCACCACTGGGATTAAAGGCATGCACTACCCGGTTTCTATGGCAACTAGTGTGGCTACTGGGATTAAAGGGGTGTGTCACCACTGCCTGGTTTATAAGGCTGAGCAGTGGGACTATTTTCTCTGATCTTTAAGCAAACTTTATTTATTAAAATGCAAATGAAAAGCCACTACACCTGACCATCTCTTCTACCCTGCTGTTTTTCTCTCCACACTCTGCCCTTCTCATGCACAGTTGGCTCTCAAAACCTGTACTCTCTCCTTTCCCCACTTCCTGTAAAGCTGCAGAAGGACTTAGTGGCTTAGCAGAGCCCCATACAGTCACTCAGTTCCCCTTTTCCCTCTATTCCTCCCTCCTTCCCTCTCTCTTTCTTCTTCTTCCTTCCTTCCTTCCCTCCCTCCCTCCATCTCTCCTTCCTTCCCTCCCCTTTTCCTCACTCTTCTCCAACCCCGAGTCTCATCTAGTCCAGGCTGCTCTGGAACTCCCTATATGGCTGCAGATGAAGCTGACTGTCTCCACCCGCAGCTCCATGCTGCCATCACAGGCAGCTGCCACCACACCCAGTTCATGTGCTACTAGGGATGAAGTCCAGGGCTTTCTCCTAGTTAGCACACCCCGTCATGGCCCAGAAACAAAGCACAGAGAGAGAGAGAGAAGAGCTGAGCAGAAACTTCAGGACACGGAATCCAGGGCAAGGCTGGTCTGGTCTGGTGTAGGAGTGTGGCCCTCTGTCTCACCTCACACACCTACGTCTACTATCAGGAGAGTCTCCTGACATATCTGCTGAGGTCCAGCTATCTTGGTCTTAGTTGCGTTCCATTCCAATGGTTGCTTGCATAGCCACTGCCATATTCAATCATGATTCCCTCATGAAGATCAGAGCACCTGTGGAGAGGAAAATTGTCAGGATTTATGATAGTCAGGGAACCACCATGTCTGTCCCACAGCTTCTGGGCTAAGGGCGGCCATCATGTTCCGAGTCATACTTCCCATGCCCTGGCTGTGACATCCCCATCTGGATTAAGGGACTCGGAAGTCACAGTCTCCAAGCCTGCAGCTCCGTTCACCCTGTTCCTCCCTGAGCACTGCTCCTCTCAGAGCCTCCTGAGGAAGACTTGCTCCTCACTGAGGGCTCCTCTTCAGCCGTTCTCTCCTCCCCATGGGGTTTCATGTCCTCGCTTGAATAATGAAGAAGACGGCCTGAAGCCATGTCTTTCTGTATATGTGTGTGTGCTCAGAGGTCAATGTTTGGTGTTTTCCTTAACCAGATCACCCCGTTTGATCCAGGGTCTCTTGCTGAAAGTCCATTTGGCTGGACCCACTAATTAGTAAGGCCTGGGCTCTTCCCCAGCCCTGGGATTGCAGACCCTTCACCATCAGAGCCATCTCCCCAGCCTAATGCAGTTCCTGGACTGAGAAGCCCTAGATTCCAAAGAGATCACTAGGCTGACAGCGAGTGAGCACTGAGCCTGCACGGTGCCTGGGTAGAGAAATGACTGCACAGATGAGCCCACTGCGCCCTCATTTAGTGTGTCTGAGAAAGGCTCTCGCCATGTGGTCCAGGCTGGCCTCCCACTGGCACCATGTTGCATCCTCCAGGAAACCCTGTGGCTTATGCTGCACAGCAACAGCAGAACCTGAGCACCACGGCCGCCTCTAATGCTTCCACCCAGCTGCAAGATGCCAGGGCCTTTGCCTGCCTGTCCTGGGTCTCTCTGAGTCCCCCTTTACTTCTCCTCCACCTCATTTACCACCCAGCTCTGGGATCCTCTTTAATGCTAAGGTAATCATGCCCTGGCTCAGTACTTCGAAGAGCAGCAGGTCTGAGAAACTTCAAGAATCCCTGAGAAGACAGAAAATTCTGGTAGGCCCCATCTCTTCCAGAATAAATCTGACTTCATTTTTTTTTTTCTGAGACAGGGTTTCCCTGTAGTTTTTAGAGCCTGTCCTGGAACTAGCTCTTGTAGACCAGGCTGGCCTCGAACTCACAGAGAGCCTCCTGCCTCTGTCTCCCGAGTGCTGGGATTAAAGGCGTGTGCCACCACCGCCTGAAATCTGACTTCTTAAAGGGTTCTAGAGATGGCTCAGGGGATAAGAGCACTTGCTGCTCTTCGAAGTCCTGAGCTTGGTGTCCAGCACTTAGGAGCACATACCCTCTGACAGAATGATGGACAGA
>PVIU01034361.1:0-11422 GCA_004026605.1 Ondatra zibethicus | reverse complement strand
CCGCAAAGTGTCGGGGTTAAAGGTGCCGTTAGGTGGCCATTTGTGGTTGTTATCTAAATTGTAACGAGGCCACTTTTTTGAACAAAGGTGGATAAGTGTGGAAGTCTGTAAGCAGGGCATTAAGGCCTGGGGCTTTAGAGCCTCTACAAGGCACCCCAGGGGGGAGGCCGGATTGATGGGCTTAGAAGGTTTGCTTCCCATGGTTAAAACCGCGTAAACCCACAAAAAACAACGACACCCAGGGCCTCACAGAAGACGTCTCTTGACTGTGAGGCGGGGTGAAAATCGGCACGACCTTCGGAAGACCCGCGTGGAGAAAACGCGAGCAGGAAGGTAAGGCCTGGCTGGGTCTGGCCAACGGCCCGAACCCAGAGGCTGGGGGCTGCTCCGAGCAGCCGCAGAAAAGAAAGGAAAGAAAAGGAATGAAAAAAGAGAAAAGTTCGGGGGAACCCCGGGCTCCCCAACACCGCCGCGGGTCGAAATGGCCCCGGGCCATTTCAAACACGAATTCAACTAAGAGAAGCAAGCCGAAAAATGAATGCCAGCCCAGGGAGTCCGAACACAATCCTGAAGACTGTGATTGGAAATCCCACCGTTTCTCAGAAATCGAGAGAGCTGCCGGGAGCTCAAAGGTAGTCTCTCGGGTTCAGAGAAGTGGTTAGGCCGACCGGACGGGAGCACTCACCATTAGAAGCCAGTGTTGTTCGTAGTGGCTGCACTCAGGGAGATGGAACACGTGGGTCCAAGGGCCAGGGAAAGCCCGGCCCGCACCAGGGAGAGCCTGGCCCGCGCTGGAGGGCCTGGCCCGTGCCAGAGTCCGGCCCGTGCCGGAAGGCTGGAAGGCCTCGGTTCGCGAGTCATTGGCACCAATGTTGTACTTTTTTGGCGCGTGTGGAAAGACACGAGACACGAACGAACCCATGCAAGAAGATTTATTAGAGGGGGTGTGCTCATGGGCCCGAGGAAACGTGAGGAGAGGGGAGGAGAAAAAGAGCGAGGGAATGGCGCCTCTGACTTTTAAAGACCGCGCTGCTCATGCGCAAACGGCTCACGTAGGTGTGTCAGACGCTGGTGACGCAAATGGCGGGCGACCCAGGCTTTCGCACATGCGCACAGGGGTGAGGATAGCCACGCATGTGCGAGCATGGGTCACACCCCCAAGAGGCTGCCTTTTTGACCCAGGGGTGGGGCTTCACGGGCAGCCAAATACCAACAGGTGGGGCCTAACTAGAGGAAGTAGGTCACTGGGGGTATGCCCTTGGGGGTATCTTGTCCCTAATTCCTCCATGTCTGTCTCTGCTTCCCTGGCTACTGTGTTGTGACCTATTCTACATGCCCTCCAGCCAAATTTTCTCCTTTTTGGGTTTTAGCTATAAATTTTTGGGACAGGGTCTCATGTAGCCCAGACAGCCCTTGGGCTCCTGTTTCTGGCTTCTGCTCTCCACGTGCTGGGATTACAGGCATGTGCCACCGTGTCCAGATCACAGCACGGTCCCTTGGTCAGAGAGTGCTCCAGCCACAGTGCTGCCCCATGGCTTTCACATTCTTGGTGGCCTTGTGGCCTTCTTGAGGCTCACAGCCGTGGGATGCCACAGAATCCCTCATCGGTGCTGCTCAAGATTTTATTTATTACATTTATTTATTAGTGTATGGATGTGTGTGTGCAGGCTTGTGAGCGCCATGGTGCCTTCATGGAAGTCAGAGGACAGCTTAGAGGCTCAGCTTTCTCTTTCCACCACGGGGGTCCCAGGGATCAAGTTCCAGCCACCAGGCTTGGTGGCAAGCCCCTCTGCCCACCGTACCATCTTGCTGACCCAAGACAACTTTTTTAAAAAATTCCCAAATAATTTCCACAATACACCACATTTTATTTATCCATTTATTTATTTATTTATTTATTTATTTATTTATTTATTTATTTATTTATTTATTTATTAGTGGAGAGATGCTTGCGCTACCCACTTTGGGACTAATACACACAGGTACTTAGCTGCCCACGTTTGATTCATGGGCAGCCACTGCCCCAATACACCCCGTAAAATGCTGACAGCCATGTCTCTTGCAGTCTATCCCAGACTGCTCCTCTCACAAGTGGGTCATACTCCAGGACCACAGCTCAGACTCTCTCTCACCCTCACCCCTTGTAGCGATTAACCTCACTGTTGACATCATTAGCTTTAGAATCCCCTGGAAGGCACCTCTGGCACATTCACGAATGTGTTCTCAGAGAGCTGTCACTGAGAAGGGAGACCCACTGGGTGCAGACAGCGGTACTCCACAGGCTGGAAGCCCGGAAGGGAGGAACGGGGCAAAGGGGAAAAGCCTGCCGGGCCCCAGCGTTGTCCGCCTCTGCCTCCCAGCGACAGAAACGCGACCAGCCACTTCACACTTTGCCACCACCATGCCTTCCCTGCCATCACGGCCTGTGTTCCCTGTAACCTATAAAATAAACTCTCCCTTCTGGAAGCCGCTTTTGCCAAGTGTTTGGTCACGGCAGTGGGACAGCTGGCCCCGGGGAGGAGAACCTCTGCCGCTCTTTTTCAGATTAGCTCCTGTCAAGCTTTCCCCAGCCCCAACTCGTCAGATGGGCTGTGGTTCAGATGAACCCTGAAACAGAGAAGCAGAGCCCCTGCCAGTCTTATAAATTAGCCAGACTGTTGGCATCTCCCAGGTGCCATCTCACCACACACCCCAACTACACCGAAGTTCCCTGCATCCATGTGACTGAAGAGGCCTCTCGTTGTGCTAACCCTTGACCTCAAGATGAACTGTCAGGAAAATCCAGTTTCTATTTCAAAGGGACAAACTGGCAGCCACTGCTTTAGAATTATCCCTACATCCTTGACCTTAAATCCAGCTTCCTCTCTAGCTCATGGAAATCCTGTACATCCCTGAGGGAGCTGACGGGAGAAAGAAAACCTCAGGCGAGAGATCCTGGGACTGGCCACTGGGCCGAGGGAGGCCATAGCTTTGACTTCTGCACACCCCTCACCTAATCAGCTCATCATGTTTGGCCCGGGACTTTCCCAGTTTCTGCACCAAAATTCCCTCATTAGGGGAAACTCCTTGGTCTCTGACAAAGCAGGGCCGATAGTCACCGTGCAAAGCATGGCACTCTTAGCTACGGCACTGGTTGATGATAGCAATGCAAGGCCAGGTGTGGTAGTGTGCACGCATCCTGGAACTCTTGGGGGTGAGGCCAGAGGGTCATGAGTTCAAGGCCAACCTGGACTATATAAAGCAGTCCAGTCCAGAGGAAAGAAAAGATGGAGATAGAGCAATGCTCTACAAAGTGCCACGTGTCCCTAGATGGGGAAAGCCTAAACTCTTATTTTATTGTGCTGTGACTAATCCACCAGACAAGTATTCAGTGACTGGTGGTGGCGTGCCCACTCACAGTTTCAAAGCCAGCAAGTAATAAGTCCTTGGCACGAAAGATGCAGCATCCAGGAAAGGGAAGTGCCTGGCATTGTTTGTTATTTAAAAGGAGAACAGGGTTGACCCAGGGGCTCACATAACCCAGGCTGGCTTCAAACTCACCACGTAGACAAAGATGACCTTGAACTTGTGGCTGTCCTGCCTACACTTCCCAAGTGCTGGGAACGTAGACCTGCAGCAGCAAGCCCAGTCGATACGGCATTGGGGGCAGGACCTAGGGCATCCCTCAGTGTTGGGAATGGGACCGAGGACACTCCCCTCGTGCTAGGCAAGCATTCTACCAACTTAGGTACACCCCTGCCTTGTTTTAGTTATTGCTGTGTGATGGTTCATCTCACCAATATGGATTGAGAAACACCTAGCAGATTTGCAAACACACAGCTGCAGGTGTGTCCTTAAGGGATTTTTCCAGAAATGATTAGAGTATTCTTATCATAACTATGAATTTGCAATCAGCATCCTGAGTAAGTGATAGGAAGTAGGTGGTAGGACCTAGCCAAGGTCCGTGGGGGTTGTTGCTGCCTTTCTCTTAGCTTCCTGTCTGTAATGGGGTGAGTGGCCTCTACTACATGCTTCTCCTCCATCGTGATCCCTCTCCCCGTGCACCCAGAATTAACAGAGCTAAAGACCGTGAGCTGAAATCTCTGAAACCATGAGTCAAGACAAATAATCGTACCCTGCAAGTTTGCTATTAGTGTTTGTTCGTTTGTGGTTTTCTTTGTGTGTGTGTGGTGAAGGAGAGTTTTATCATTTTATCACTGGCTAATATAGACGTAGGAAACAGATCTGCTTCTCAACTCTTGGGGGCCTGGAGGTCCTAGATAAAGGAACAAGGGAGGAAGACAACGGTGGAAGAGTCCTCTTTCCTGGAAACGGGCAGAGATTTCCTAGGAGCTTGGCAGCCACCCCTTTTCAGACCCTTTATGGTTCTTTGGGTCTTGGCCATGGCAACTGTTAGCTTGCCACGAAGGGTTTGCAATTTAGCATACAAATCAGAATGAAGCTCCAGGCTGTCTGGTTGCCCTGGAAGATATCTGAGATGCAGCTTTCTGGGAACCCCACATCCACGCTCAGCAAAGTGGGTGTCGTCTAGTACAGGTTCTTGGAGTGAAGGGGAAGGAAGCAGCATGGACCCTCCTGTTGACTGGCTTACACGTCTGTCCCGCCTGCTACACTCTGCTCCTTCTCTGATAGGTTTATTCATATTTTTATGTTATGTAGCTGGGTGTTTTGCCTGCACATGTCTGCCACCCTGCACCTGCCTGGCATCTGATCCTCTGAGACTAGAGTTACAGATGACTGTGAACTGCTTTGTGGGTGCTGAGAATCGAACCCAGGTCATCTAGAAGAGCCTCTTCACCACTGAGCCATCTCTCCTGCCTGCTCTTTGCAGACCTTCAAAGAGTTATCTGCCTAAGCCTAGGATCCTGTCTGTAATCTTGTTTTCTTCTCCCAGAGACCCAGAGAGGATCCAAGATGCTGTGAACTAACGGAGAAATGTTTGGCGCCAAAGGACTTAGAGAAAGTGATCTTGCCATCTCTGAGGCTAGCAGCATCCCTGGTGTTCAGAAGGCAGTGTTCAGGCTGAGCTGTCTATCCCAGAGGCTAAGGACATGATGCTGATAGTCCAACAATGGCCATCTCTTTCTTGTAAGAAATGGCCTGGATCCATTCTTCCTACTCCTGACAGTGGGCGTGAACAGCGGCTGCAATTTCCTGCCTTGGCCCCACCACAGCGATAGACTGCAACGCAGAATCATGAGCCAAGCCAACTGGCTCCCTTCCAGGTGCTTTATTGTGGGGTATTTTGTCACAGCAATGGGAAGGACACTAGGACAAGGGGGTCACACTTGTGTGGCTAGCATCTCCAGGCTTTCTGGTTCATTCCTGCTCAGCAGCAGTACGTTGTGCCTTCCATGGCTAAGTACTAGTCTATTGCAGGGTAGTCTATTGCACATTTTGTTTATCTATTTTCTGTGGTACTGGGACTAGAACTCAGACCCCTGTGCATATATGATAGGTAAACGCTTAGACACTGAGCTTGCCCTTCCCCTCCCTGTGACAATTTCTTTTTTGGGAGGTTTGAGCTGAGCTCCAACTTGCTCTGAGAAGCTGCAGGAACAAGGTTGTTCTTGCTGTTGTCTTTAACCTCACAAATAAAATATCAATATAAACTGTTAGCTTCATTTCTATGGCTGTGTTAAAATATTCCAACAAAAGCAACTCTTTTGCCAAGAGTACACACAGGAGCCAGTGGTCACATCATCTCCAGACCAAAGCAAGGAGATGGGTAGTGGCAGGGGAGGGAGGGCAGGGCCCTCCCACTTTCTTGGCAAAGCCCCAGACTGGAGTAACCTTTAAAAAGCGTTTAAACTACCTTTAAAACAAAACAAAACAAAAAAAAACAGTAAAGAAAAATCAAAATTGAGAGAAGGGGAAGAGAAAGGAGGGAAGGATTAGTTCCTACTGAGAGCACACCCCCAATGTCCTAAAGACCTCCCCTGACCTGTCCCCCAAAGGACATCACCTCCCAACAGCACCACCCTCAGAGCCAAGGCCTAAACACATGGGACATTGTGGGGACTTATAAATTAGCATCTCAGCGACAGCTCCAAATCTTTATTCCCACCTTCACCGCTATCTTCCTCCTGCCTGCAAGGATGCCCAGGTCCCCCCAGCTTCTTTCTCCACCATTTGCCTGGCTCAACACTGCACTTTACTGCCTCACCTTTCTCTGCTTCTGCATGCCCACTCAGTGGTTAATCATCGCTAGGCTGGCTTCCCTGGCAGCTGCTTTATCAACATTCTCTAAAGCCACTGCTGTCTGCAGGAGCCATGCCCACACACTGGTTAATCATCGCTAGGCTGGCTTCCCTGGCAGCTGCTTTATCAACATTCTCTAAAGCCACTGCTGTCTGCAGGAGCCATGCCCACACACTGGTCCAACCTCCTCCATCCTTCTCCCCATCCGCGTTTGATATGCTAAGCAGCCCCTCCCTCCAGAGTGTGCTCTTTGCCTTGTTCCTCCCCCGCCTCAGCCTGGCAAAACGTGTGTTCCCATCTTCATTTCTTACTTGATTGGGAGATCCTGGAAGCAGAGTCCTTGCCATGAACACCTGCCTTGTTGGTTGCCTTCAGCACTGACTACAGAGAATTCTGATGAGCTCTCTAGGTGCATGTGTTCCAAAAAAGTCAGTGCACACGCCCAGACTCAGCCCTTTCAGTAAGGGATAAAGAGCATCTCCTTACTCTTTTTAAATAAAATTTACTATTATTATTAAATTATTATTATTTTACATGCATGTTGTATGTCAGATCCCCTGAAATTGGAGTTACAGACAATTGTGAGCTGCCGTGTGGGTGCTGAGAATTGAACCCCGGTCCTCTGGAAGAACAGCCAGTGCTCATAACTGATAAGCCATCTCTCCACCCCTCTCCTTGCTCATCTGCGTGACCCTGGAGCATACCAAGATTTACTTAGCAGGCTCTGGTTTCCTGGTACCTGGAGAGGCCTCGGGCACAGGAGGAAGAACACGGCTTTGGCCTCAGAGGAACTGGTGTGATTTTGACGTGGTTCTGGCCGCCATCAGAAAGCTTCGGAGAAGGCTTGCCAAGCCTCCCTGGTGTTCGTAGAAGTCACTGTTGCTTTCGCACTTAGCAAAATCACCTTTGATACTGTGTGGTTATAGTCTGCTAACCACGTCTCTGTCTGCAGGACTTTCACCACCGACAGAAATGTCTTCTCACATCAACCACACAGCAGCACTGTTCTCCCCGAGGGGGTTGGGTCCAAATTACACACTGACTGCAGGGTTGCCTGGGCTGAGTGGAGCATGGCCATTAGTTCTAAGTAAACCTCCTTGGTTCTGCACATGGCATAGCATGTGGTGGATGCCGTGTTCTGTAGAGCACACTGGGCCATTCTGAGCTATGACCTCAGCCTTCCTTTGCATCTAGTCTTTTCCTTTGCTTAATGGATCTGCTTTAGGAGGGCTGGCCTTCCCCAGGTAGGGTCTGGGTCACCCTCATCGATTATCCAGGAAGCAGGCTACTTCAAGGGGAGTGTTCTAGAATCCAATTCTCTAGAGTCTAGAGGACGCTCCCCTTGCCTCTCCAAAAAGGGTTCCAGAGCTGCCCTGTCTTCAAAGTTCCTTCTCCCTTAAGACCCCTTCTGGGTCTGAGATGTCCTTAGGGACTGGGAACTCACGGTCTCTTTGTCTGGCCCCAGCTGGGAGACTCTGCTGAGCAAGCCACCATGTCCTCAGCCACCAGCTTAACTTCCTCCTAATCTAGGAGTTGTCTCTTCAACTCCCCCACTCCACCTCCTGGCCAGGGCACCATGGTAGTCCCTAACAGGATTCCAAGGCTGTTCTTGACCATGATGGACTGTGAAACTGATCCTTAGCTACATCCAATATATCATCTATCTAGTGCCATGCATCACCCCTTCCAAGGGCTCCTCCCCTCCAGGAGATGAAGCTCTTCAAGGTACCGTGACTCACATACTACTTATCTTTACAGTGTCCCTGATGGTCCAAAGGAAACTAGCTAGTGCCATTACCCGAGGCGAGGCCACCTGCTCAAGATCTAGTCCAGAGCCTGGATAAGGAGCATCTGCTCATACCGCCAACCCAGCCCATGTGGCGCACATACATTTGTGTGGGCATGCACATATATGCATAAGATCCATAAATCCTTTTCTGAAAATTATTCTATCTCAAAAAAGCAAAACAGATGGCATTCCTGAAGCACAACACCCAAAGTTGGCCTCTGGCCCCCATGCTCACATGCATGTGTGCCCACAGGGAGCATGCACAGACACACACAAAATAAACAACACAGCTGTTCTCCCTATCTCTGGAGGGTGACTGCCAAACCCCCAGTGGATACCTGAAACTCTGGATGTCACCAGCTGTATAACATACTGTCTTCACCTAGAGTAAATATTTATATTTATACAGATAAAATACATGTTTAACATACTTATATAGTATACATTAAGAACAATAACTATGGTAAAACAGCACAATTACAGCAATATACTAGACTGTTCTTCAAGCGTAGTCTTTTGCTCTCAAAATATCCTGTTGATCTGTACCCACTCTCCTGGTGACATGAAACGACAATGCCTAAAGGGGAAGATGGCGTGGAGTGACAGTTGTAGCAAGGTAATGTAATGGTAGATTGCTATCTAGGGTTCCTTGACACAGCACTGTGTGGCCCATACAGTGGACAACCCGAGAAGCTGCTGAGTGACGGGGGTGGGGGTGGGGGGTTGGGGGTGGGGGGTGGAGCCGGCAGCGTGGGCACACTGGGTAAAGGGGTGGATGCACAGAGGTGGCCTCTGAAGAGTTTATCCCACTGCTCAGAATATCCTGCATATTGAAGCATGTGAATTGCTTCCTACTAAAAACACAGAAGTCAAATCACGAGTGAAGAGTGAAGGGTGGCTCCTGTGTGTGCACACGGCACAAATGGCCATATAGTGTGCTCACTGTTCCAAACTGCTTTCCAATGAACTCTAAATCAGGGAATGGGGTGCAGTATTAATGGGGCCCAGCATTAATTCACTGTTATCACTGGGGGTCAGAGTCCAGCTGACTTCCATACATGGTGACCAAGCTAATCCAGGAAGGTGTTTGGGCTACTCCCTTCAACTTTCCCCAGAAGCCTCAATTCTAGCCTGAGCCTATACAAGAGGAGTATGTCCCCAGGATTTATCAGTGGAACAGTTAAAAGGATTCAATAAAGAAAGCTGCTATTTCAGCTGGACAGTGGTGGCACACGCCTGTAATCCCAGCACTTGGGAGGCAGAGGCAAGTGGATCTCTGTGAGTTCAAGGCCAGCATGGTCTACAGAGTGAGTTTCAGAACAGTCAGGGCTACACAGAGAAACCCTGTCTTAAAAAAATATATACAAAAAAAAAAGAAAGAAGGAAGGGAGGGAGGGAGGGAAGGAGGGAGGGAGAGAGAAAGGGAGGGAGGGAAGGAGAGTTTACTCAGTAAACTGTTTCCCTGCCAACACCTCATGACTGGCCAGCTCTGCCCAGGTGTTGGTCTCCCTGCCTCCCTCCTAGAAGCCAGGAAGCTGAAGCTCTGTCCCCCGGTTAACGCGATTAATGCTAATGCGTAAGGATTAAGAAGTGAAGCGAATCCTTCCTGCCTTCAGTCTCTGTAATACTCCAGGCCAGAAGAAAGTTCTGATCCTTCTACACCCACTTAGATTTTTCTGTTGTTTTTGTTTTAATTTCTCTCTCTCTTACCACTCCCCACTTCCGTCCTGGAGACCCCAGGGCATAGGAGGCAAATGCTCTACCACTGAACCACACCCCAGGACTTCCCTTTTTAGTTAAGCCAGGATTTTAGTAAGTTAATTTAACAAGGGAAAAATCAATGCCAGCCCAGGAGGCATACCCTTGGCAGGTCATGGCCTTTAGAGTTGAGATCGGGAAGGCGGCTCAGTGGCCAGCCAAGTCTGATATTTGGGTGCAGAAGGAACAGTCACACACGGAAGTGAAACACCCAAGGAAGATGTGCAGAGCACAGCCGTCCACTGCGCCAGGCAGTCTGCAGCCCCGGCAGTGGGATGCTCAGTGGTTCCGCATCGTCCACAGTTCAGCCTCCGGCGTGGAAATACATTAGCTAGCGTCCTGTGCTGTGGCAAAACACCTGAAACAAATCAGCTTCGAAGAGGGCCTCTTCGTGTTGGCTCACAGTTTCAAAGATTGCCATCCGAGGCTGCCCAGCCCTGCTTCTTTAGATCACTGGTGACACAGAACTTCATGGCAGAGGAGACAGAGAGAAGAAACCCTAGAGCTTGTTGGAGCCTTCAAGGGCGTGGCCCCCATGACCTAACTTCCTCCCATCAGGCCCTACATCTTAAATGAAGGTTCCATCACCTGCTGTCAATACACAGGTTGGGACCAGCCTTTTGACCCATGGGCCTTGGTGGTAGGGCATAAGTTTCCCTATATGTAAAAGTGGGGGAGGATATCAGAGAGTGAGATGGAGAGGGAGAGAGAGAGAGAGAGAGAACAAGCTGAATAACTGAGGAAATCTGCACTGTTGACTCTAGAAGTTGGAAAAAGCAAAGAAATGCATCTCTCTCTTCCCCAGGAACCTCCCCAAAGCCACAACTGTGCCAATTCTTTGGGGATTTTCCTGTCATTTTCGTCTTAAACCACCAAAGTTTGTGGTGACATGCAATATGGAACCAATGGAGACTCTGGGACAGAAGCCCAGGCAGGCCTCACAGTATCTGCTGTTGAAGGACAAGCTTTGCTCATCTCCTGGGAACTCCCCAGCTGACTCCCTGCCTTGCTGGGCATTCCAGATGGGAGCAAGGGTTTCAAGGGTTCCAGAAGCCCTGTGGAATGCACTGCCTTTCCTAGGAAGGCCTCAGGGGCATACTAAGGCAGCAAGTCTTTTTACTTGTGGCTTGGATTACAGCCCCGTGTGGCAACCCACTCTGCCTCTGGAAACACTGAGGGGCAGCTCCCAAGGGGTTGTAGCAGGAAGTGAGTTAGACTCAAGCCATACGGCGCTTTTATGTTGCAGCAACGCAAGCAGCTACTGCCACTTCCTAAACAAGCTACACGCGACCAACAGAAGCTGGGACTGAAGAAGCCGTCCATGCCCAGCCTCTCCGTTCTGTGGGTTTCTTCACATGCTGGCAGTCAAAGCCCAAGAACCGCTCAAAACATATACACATGTACACACACCACAAATACACACATGTGTATGCACACACACGTGCTCACACGCGCACACATGCACACAGTGGAAATGAAAGACCCCAACCGATTTTTCATAACGAACTGGATGAATTGGGTAATGGGACAGATTCTTCCTCCCCGCTCCCCTTCCCCACAGGGCAGGAGGGCTAGCAATTATCAGAACTGGTCACAGTCCTGGGCAGGAAGGCTAGCAATTATCAGAACTGGTCACAGTCCTGGGCAGGAAGGCTAGCAATTATCAGGACCAGT
>PVIU01034360.1:0-11423 GCA_004026605.1 Ondatra zibethicus | reverse complement strand
TCATATATGTGCAAGCCACGCTCAGTGTCTCAGACCACTTGCTGTCGCCTGCTGATCAAGATTTAGGTTTCTCAGCTCCAGCGCCATGTCTGTCTGCATGCCACCATGTCCTACCATGATGATAATGGACTAAACCTCTGAAACTGTAAGCTGCTCCCCCCAGTTAAATGTTTTCCTTTATAAGAGTTTCCATGGTCATGGTGTCTCTCCACAGCAATCGGAACCCTCGCTAAGACACTGTCTCTATCTGTATTTCCATCTCTATTCCCATCTCTGTCTGTATTCCCTGCCATCTCTATCTGTATTTCCATCTCTGTTCCCATCCCTGCCATCTCTATCTGTATCATCTGTCCCTACCCATATTCCTACCTGCAGACAAGTCTGCTGTCTTCTTAGGAAGCCTTAGCCTTTAGTGGTTGCCCAGGATATCTTATCAGGCTTTTCAGAAGCTCAGGTAAGAAGTTCTTTCCTCAATGTGTTTGAAGTTAGACATTTATTGGGTATAAAGTAGTGAATCATGATTCTTTACGATATTTTGAAAATTTTGTATGTTAATGCAAATTTGATTTTTCTTCCACAGGGATCCACCTGTTGATTCTAATATGTCTTTCTCTTTGCCTTTAAAGGGAATCGTTTCCTAATTTTGCAGCACAATTGAACAACAGTTTGTTTTATTGCATCTTTTCAGTATTGTGAACTCCAGTAGGAATTAACACAGAAGCCTGGTCAAATCTGATGACTGGATTCCCAGCAGCACAATAAGGAAAAGAAAAAGAATGGTCAACATTCAGAGAGAAAACCGTTGGGTTAATTTTGATGAAGCCATGCATACTGTACTTAGTAAAATTTAGGACAGTATTAAACCTTGTAATATTCTCAAAAACACAGAAATACTGAATACACCAACTTAAAGAAACCCATTCCCCAATTCACTATGCATCTATAAACAAAAATGTGTCTAGCATTCACCTGTTTAGGAACTATGAGGATGTCACCTGAATGTGATGGTCAGCTCTCCTCTGTCCTTTTAGATGGCTATGTTTCTGCTGCAGCTGGGCAGTGCCACGTTCCTAGTTACAGAGCCTGTGATCAGCGCTATGACCACGGGGGCCGCCACCCATGTTGTCACTTCACAAGTCAAGTATCTCCTGGGAATAAAAATGCCATACATATCTGGACCACTGGGATTCTTTTATGTAAGTTTTCTAAGTGTCTCTGTTTGTATGATTTGAGTACATGTTTCACAAAATTGAATTTAGCCTACTTCAGTACTGAGTAAAAAAAAAGAATGTTTTAAATGTGATTAATACATGAAACTAGTTTAACGAGTAAAATCTACTTATTTTGGTACTCATTTCTTATAGTGAATAACAATACAAGTTGACTGGTGAGGAAAAAGTGGTCGTGTATTTTTGTGACTCAGATCTACTGCCAAGTTCTAATGAAATCCATTCACCTGGCTTTTGATCCGCTACCAACAGCACACTCTATCACATTCTTGCAGAATTGTGAACTCCGGTAGGGATCAAGACAGAGGTGTGGTTGGTATTGCTGACTGGAGCCCAGTAGCTGACAATCAGCTATTAAAATCCAATTGAACTTGAGAGACAAATGGCTGACCAGTTTCAGCACATTTCCATAATAGCATTCCATTGTTCCTGATTTCTTTGGAGACTTAAAATCCATGAGAGTTTAGGACTTTGCACTCAGTTTGAACTTTATAGCAGCAGCAACAACAACAACACATTCAAGTAATGAACTTCCCAGCAAAAATCTTCACTTTACTTAATTTTATGCATTGCTGTATGCTGAGTAATATTAATGGGTCATAGCAGGAGTTATGTCAACTTTAATCTTGACACTAATTGTCGGAATACCGACTGGATATATGGAAGCGCATTACTTACTGGGCTCACTTCTGTTGTGGAGTTTATTGCTGGTGCATCTCATTTTTCCATTCTGTAGCAGGAATTCACTTAATTTGCGTATCATTATCTGCATGACATTGTTGACTTTTTCTTCCTTTTTCTCGTGTGTATGTGTTGTCTCATGTGTGTGGGCACACATGTGGGGACATGTATGTGGAGCCCGAGGCTGGCTTCAGGAATTTTTCCCCTTTCTACTTGATTCAGTTGGACAGGCATCCCACTGAGCCCAGTGCTCATGACCATGGCTCATTTAGCTATTCAGTTTGCTTTGAAAATCCTTCTCTGGCTTCTAAGCATTGGAATGACAGGCAGGCCCCTGCCTACCTGGCAGTTCCACTGTTTGGGGATCTGAATGTCAGGCTTCACGCTTGCATGGAAAACACTAATTCCCGAACTATCTCCTAGGCCCCAGTGATTGTTTATGTAATATACATCTCAAGTTGTGGAATTACTCTATCAAAATGATTTAATATTTTTACCAAATTTCTATCTGGAAATTTCAACATATTGATATTTTACTTCAACTTTATCAGTGCCAATTCTGGCTGTTACTGTTTTTAAAAAGTACCAATATCTGTAGAGTGGGCTGTCCAGTCCTTTGGGCAGACATCAGGAAATGGGATAGCTGGGCCATAGGAAGACAGAAAAAGGAGAAATGTAGTAATTATAGTATAATCTCAAAAATAAAAGGAAAAAAGATTCTGAATACAATGCATGCATATATGGAATACTCAGAGTTAATAACAGCACTATTTTGTACGTGTGAGAATGGGAGAGATATGCGGAAATTCTCCTTCATGGCATTGTATACATGTCATGTCTGGGACACGTGCCCAGCACTAATGAGAAGAGGGTCTGAATCCTTGCCCTCCTGAAGCTCTACTTTTAATATGTCAAGCATAAATGACCAAATACATACACAAATAAACACAAATTGGAGTAAATGTTATGAAGTTTAAAAATTATCAACTTGGTATTTGAAAAAAATTCTCAGTTGTATTAATGTCCCTTTATTTGCATCAGAGGTAAAGTAGTAACAAACATACTGTATTGGTGTAAGGGGTATAGGGCTGCAAGTTGGTTCTGAAGTTTTGTTGCTTAGGTAATAGCCAGGCTCAGTGATTCATTCATTGCAAGAAAGCTCAAAATGAAAACAAGAAAATTGGAACTGTGCCTAGAAGCAACATAATTCCATGCTCCAACTCAAACAAAACAGACCAAAGTAGCTGTAAGCCATTAGATGACTGGCTGAGAATTAAGACCTTCGGTGACACCCAGTCTAAAGGACAGAACAAAATTGGAGGAGATTCTGCCATGACCTGCCTGGGAATGCTGTGTTAATCTGTACATGGGCAGAGGAGAAAATATATGTGGGGTAAAACTGGGCCCTGTTTGGTTATATCTGTGCATGTAGATGATTCTCTTTGTTTTCAGGAGTGTGTTTTTTAAAAAAAGGCCACACTGACTTGGGAATGACATTCCGTCCTCCCTCATTTGTTACTGTGTGGACATGCTCCCTGAAGAATTATGTATGTGATTGCCTTCCTCGTATTTTGTTTTCTTGTGAGGTGAACTGCAGGTCACTTTATCTTATCTACATCAGACACTGGGGGCCTTTGGAGATCTTTTATAAGATCTCACACAGAAACTGCATCAGATTTAGGTGTGCGCTGAGAATGCACATTTTCAATCCACATTACTTAGCTTCTAGAAGATACAATGCTTTGTTCTAATGGAAAATATTTAAAAATCTTACTTTTGCTGGCCTATGTCAGAGGACCTTATGCTCTTAGGTTTGTTGGAATTGATGGTTCATTATTCTTGGTCAGTGTGCTAACAGATCTGTATCAAAAATCGTCATGATTCCAAACAGGAAAGACACAAACTAATAATCCCAGCACTTGAGAGCCTATAGAAGGAAAAATGCGAGTCTGATGCCAGGCTGGAATGTATAGTGAGCCACTGGCTACCATGAGCTACATAGTGAATTAACAGTCAACCTACAGTGCATAGTGCTACTCTGTCTAAAGAAGAAAATGTAGTAAGCTAAGTATAAGTTTAAAATTAAGCTATTCACAATGTATAATTTTACCGGATAGTCGAAAATGAGTTTTAGTCTAGTTCAGTTGAGAGAATCTGGTGATCAGAATGTAAATTTGATCTTGGTTCTAATTGTTTAAGTTGTACCTAAAATGAGAGGTCTGAACTCAGTGTTACAGTACAGAGAAGATGAAATCATGCAAGGCTCTGGCCATCTGGTCAGAGCACTTGGAGAAAAATCCATGAATGAAATTTGCATTTTTTCTTTCTGACTGCTTCCTTCTGAATTTTCAACACTCTTATATCCTGTTTGACAGTTACCCAGGCTGTGGAGAGAAAAAGAACACACCACTGATATATATTGTTGCAGAAATTAATGTATAGAATATTTTATAAGCTTGCATAATGAACCTGTCACAAATCTTAATAGTCTGGGACACTGGTTTTTATTTTTAAAAATCAAGTTTAGCTTATATGTCCTTTAATTCATTCCAGTAGCATTGACCTTTACTGTCAATTTTGAGAGAAAACAATCTTCTTTTGTTCTGTTTGTTGTAGGTGTTTCCTGATGCTTACAACAGTGGTTTCCCTTCCTTCCATAGGGATTCTGAAGGATGCTGGTCTGTACAATAAAGAAAGTCTGTTATATCAGTTGAATTTGTAACATCTCTGCCCATTGGCGTCTCTGGGCTTGAAAGTGTACTCCCCTCAGTGGAACACTTTTAGCAGATGGTTTAAATCAGATCCATGAAGTGGTATAGTGTTTATTTTGCTCTCTTGGGTTATAGGAAGGACTTCCAATTGTTTTGAGCCATAGGCATTGCTGCAGTTTGAATGCAAAATGTGTCTGAAAGGGCTAGATTTAACATAAAGGCTTGTTCCACAATCTTATGGAAAGTAGTAGCATCTTTAAGAAGCGGGGCCTTGTGAAAGAGGGCCAGTTTCTCTTTTTCTTCCAGACCACAAAGCAAGCAGCTTTGCCCACTGCCATAACTCATTGCCTTGGCTACAGATTGGGGCTTAAATGAACATGGACCGAAACCTCTGAAACTATTGGCTGAGAGAATCCTTTTCTATCCATCAGTTGATTGCATCACATGTTTGTTACAGTAACGGGAAGCTGATACAACTGAGGTCAGGATTTCTGTCCCACCCGGTCCTACAGCCGTTCATCCCCAAAGAAATGCACAGAGGTCCACATTAGTTATAAACTGGCCCAGTAGCTCAGGCTTCTTGTTAATTCTTATGACTTATATCAGCCCATTATTCTTGTCCACGTTAGCCACGTGGCTCGGTACCTTTTTCGGAGAGGCAGTCACATCTTTTTTTTTTCCAATTAATAGCCAATCAATTTATTGGATCCATATTATTGACTGAATCAGTTTTATAAGTTATTTTTGATATGCAGGCATGATATAGGAAAAGGGAAAGAAAGTTAACCATGAATAATCTATCAACGTTATGGGCCCTGGGAAGAGTAGAAATCCATGTGCTTTGGAGAAAAGAACGATTTTTATACTGACCTTGAAGAGAGGACTTTTGCAAATCAAGTGCCTCCCCTGATACCGCACACAGATTTTGACACTGAAAGATGAGGTATACATGGAGAGGACATGAGCAAACACCTCCATGTACACTGTCATTTGTGTTTTTCGTTTTATTTCTCTGATTATTTTTTATTACTTTATAGATAATACCAATCAAAATTTCCAGTTCCTCCCTCCTCCCACTTCCCTTCTGCTCCCCCACTCATCCTCTCCCCCTCCCCCTCCTGTCCTAAGAGAGGGCAGGGCACCCTGCCCTGTGGGAAGTCCAAGGCCCTCCCTACTACATCCAGGCTTAGGAAGGTGTGCATCCAAATAGAATAGGACCCAAAAAAGCCAGTACATTCAGTAGAGACAAATCCCAGTGCCATTATTGTTGACTTCTCAGTCTTCCTCAATTGTGAGCCACATTCAGATGGTCCAGTTTTGATCCCATGCTCGTTCAGTCCCAGTCCAGCTGGCTTTGGTGAGCTCCCATTAGATCAGGCACACTGTCTCAGTGGGTGGACCAGCCCCTCGCGGTCCTGACTTCCTTGCTCATCTTCTCCCTCCTTCACGCAGTCACATCTTGCTCTGTGGCTGGATCACAACTGTAGACTGCAGAATCCTCTTCCCAGAATCCTCCTGTTCTCATTGACCCACCTCTACTTCCTGCCTGGCTACCGGCCAATCAGCATTTCATTAAACAAATACAAGAAACAAATGTTTCCAGGGTAAAACCATTGTCCCACAGCACACAACTCAAATTCCAGCTAAGCACCCCTGGCCACTCTTTGATTTGCAGGTGAAAGTTTCTAACAAGTCTGCTCCTGGGAGCAAAGCTTCATAAATCGTGCTTGCTACTCTGAGTGACAACCCAGAATTTAAAGGGTCCTTATATTTATAAGAAGCTTTTAGAATAACTCTCAAACCCTCTGTGTTTGTCAGGATTCTTCAGAGGAACAGCATTGAAATAATGAAAAAAAAATATGAATCCATTTATATATACATGTCTTAGGGTTTCTGTTGCCGTGATGATACACCACGATCATAGCAGCTCTTACCAAGGAAAACATTTCATTGAGGTGGTTTACCATTTTGGAGGTTTAAGTCCATTATTACCATGGCAGGACATGGTGGCATATAGGCAGATGTGGTGCTGGAGTAGGAGGAGCTGAGAGTCTTACATCTTTCTCTTTAGATAACAGGAAGTGAACAGCATCACTCTGAACATAGCTTGAGCTTAGGAGACTTGAAAGCCCACCTCCATAGTAGCACAGTTCCTCCAACAAGGTCACACCTAGTTCAACAAAGTCATAACTCCTAATAGTGATGAACCCCTTGGGGGTCATTTTTTCCAAGCCACTACAACACACACACATACACAGACTCTCTCTCTCTCTCTCTCTCTCTCTCTCTCTCTCTCTCTCTCTCTCTCACACACACACACACACACACACACACGATTTAATATAATCACTTACAGGTTGTGGTGCAACTAGTTCAACAATCAAAAGGTCAATAATTCAGTAGTTGTTCAATCCTTGAGACTGGATATCTTAGCTGGTCTTCAGTCTACACTGGAATCCTGAAGAAGTAGGCTCTTATACCAGTGAAAGAATGCCTCAGCTCAGGATAGATGAGTTTGGCATCAAGAGTGAAGGTACGCAGGGAAAAGCAAACGTTCCCTTCTTCCTTGCCTTTTTTATAGGCTGGCAACCAGAAGGTGTGGCCAGATTTAGTGGAGGTCTTTTCTCCCCAAGTAATCCAATCACGACAATCCTTCACAGGTATGTCCAGCTGCTTGGGTTTTTATTGATTCCAGATGGGAGCAGTTAAGTTAACAGCCCTGATCAGCCATCACAGCCTCATAGTTATAAAAAGAATTGATGCAATTAGGTCTAATTTATCCATTTATCATTTCTCTTCCTTATTTCCTTCATGCCTCACTCTGCCTTTCTCTTTGTTCAAATTTCTATCCATATTTTACTTCTTAGAAAACGTCCTTTCTTGAATAAACAAAGCTATTTTGTAAAGACTTTGAAGGACATTGTAATCCGTTCTCCAGTTATTTGAAGGGTAAAAAATTAACTTTTGTTCTGAGTTAATTTTTAGCTTCCATGACTTTATTAGGACCAGGTAACTAATTAATCTGTTGTTGTTTTTTTTTTCTCATAGAAGTGACAATGGGGTTTGAATGTTAGAATTCAAGAAACTCAGAATCAGACCATAGGTACAACTAGGGACTGAACAAATGATATGCTGTCTTTAAACTCTGACAGCTAGTTTTGTTAACTGATGACAAGTATACCCTGGGGGGGGTGTTAATTTGAAAAAAGCCTGGAACATAGCTATTCAGTAAGGACCAGTCACTGTCTTCTTAGTGGTGATGAATAGATATAAAAGTCTAGATTCTTCACACTTCGATTAATTAATCAACAACAACGCTTCTCCTCCCTAAAAGACTTTCAGTCGGATGCACAAGATGAAACAATAAAATAAACTCGCAGGTCTCTTTGCAGCTCAAAAGTCACAATGAACTGAAACTTATAAACCTTGAAGGTAAATATTTCTGCTTTTAATGAGAGCTCATCATGAGACTTGAGGACATCTGTATTTTAAATTTACAATTTTCCACTAATTTTGTCCCAAATCTCCTTGGCAATGATAATTCCACTTAGTAAATTATGTGCTGTCCTTTGATATATTTAGGATTAAGCAGAAATAGTCATGTTAGAAGGGTCAGTCTGTCTTGGAACGCAGGCTCAACAGTGAAAGTGCTCTATGTTCTTCATCTGCAGGGCAGGCGTTTGATGCCTATGTTAGTGAGCTGGTTCTCCAAACATAGAACAGAAAGCTTTAATTCTTTAGAATGAAAAATGCTTTTGTAAAAACAGAGAGATAATGAAGTATGTCTTACTAGGAAGGGTGTTTTCCCCAAAGGGCATAATAAAAATGACAGAAATTCTTCGTTCATCTTTGCACATGTGGATTTCCTTGAGGAGGCGCCAGTGCTGAGCCTACTGCAGCCTATGAGAAACTTGGCAAAGTTTATCTCACTGGCCTGGCTTTACATGAACACTGTTCTAAACGATTATGCACAGTTCTGTGCATTGAACTCAGGAGAGAAGGCAAACTTGGCAACATTTCCAGTGACTCTTCTTGGGAGTTTTTACTTCTACTCTTAGAAATGCAGACTTTAACATGGAAAACAGTTTCATGTGTATCTATACCCTGAAGTACAAGTACAACGCTTCTCTGGTTTGCTGTCCACAGATTGCAAAAGCAAAAACCAAGAATGCTAATAAAGTGGAATCGAAACGTCAGAGGGAATTCAGAGCCAAGGAAACATTTTCTTTTATAGAGAATGAGATCACAACTAAGTATGTACAAATGAAGTTTATATTTGGAGAACAAATCTACATTAAAGATAAAGGCCCTCTGGGACTCCACATCAAGAATACACTTTGGTGGCTTATGAAGGGCCCCATTTTCTCTGCAGATATTGTGACATTTCTGTTGTGGGTTGCTTGAATGCCAATATAGCAAAATAAAAAAAACCTGACAGAACAAGTTGAAAGGGAAACAGAGCATTCATTCTCAGCCTGATTTAATCAGTGGCGCAGGAATAGCAAATGAGACTACATGGCCATTTACAGTCAAGGTTACTTTCGAATTCTAAATCAGAGAGCAAATATTTTTGCAACTCAACCATCTTGGGCTAAGCGCCTTCCACCCCCCACAGTTCACTGAAAAATGCCCCACCGCAAACCCAGCGCTCAAGTAATTCAAATTAAGCTTATTTTTCTAAACAAGGGATGGCTGAGTGCCACGTGGGCCATGGTACGCTTGGCTGAATGTTTGGTTCAAGAGAATTTTGTGTGCCCATGTTGTTTCTAGCTGCTTGACATACCATGCTTCCCATTTTGTCTTGAGACTTCATTTTTCCCTTGAAGCAAGAGCGAATGGATTGATTCCCAACATGAGATACAATTGTTGATTGGAAATCTATGTGAAAATGTATAGAATGTTGTTTTTCTGTCCTTTTTGATGCTTTGTTTGTACTAATGACAATGTAACCTGAGACCGATACTCAATATTTCTCTCTTTTATTTTGGTATCTGTGTTCACTGCTTTGCAGGAAGGAATTATAAGAAGCTTATCAGTACTGATCTTGAAATATTTAATAATGTAATGGTATGTAGGCAAAGTTGATAGGAGACATCCAAATCTTCGAAGCAGGGAAACTTGTTTAAACATTTGTTGGAGAATGATGAAAGATAGGCTTTGGGGATTTGTGGACTTACCAGGAGCTTGGATTCAAATATCATCAGGTGAGAAACAGCTGTGGTGGCGGGTCATGTTGGGGCAGCTGAGGCTCCTGGGTAAACGCACCAATGACATGATTGCTGCTTTAAGTAAGAATGCAACAATCTAGAAATATTGTTCTGACCTCCATGAAATGATGAAGAAAGTAGCATTCATCCTTGATTAAAAACTACCAGAGCCGGGCGGTGGTGGCGCACGCCTTTAATCCCAGCACTCAGGAGGCAGAGGCAGGCGGATCTCTGTGAGTTCGAGGCCAGCCTGGTCTACAGAGTGAGTTCCAGGACAGCCAGGGCTATGCAGAGAAACCCTGTCTTGAAAAACCAAAATAAAAAGCAAACAAACAAAACCCTGCTAGAACAGATATAGAACAGATGGATCCACTAATGTTTTTGTTGGCAGATCCATAAGCATTGAGGGTGCAGCTGATAAACACTGTCCTTGTTCTCCATGAGGGGAGATGCGAAGCCAGGTGGTTTGATACAAAGACAAGCAGAGGAACAAGAATTCATGTAGCTTTATGAAAAAAAAAATGGGTCACTGCTTGACGGAAGTGGTCTGATAGGGTGGCTGGGGAGGAATGTGTTCATAAGGTGGTCGGTCAGACACCTCTGTTCTGAAAACATGACTTCTCAGCTCTCTGTCTTTCCCAGAGCTGAGAGACACCCATTCACAGATACAAGCTTGACATGATGGCGGAGCGGACAGAAGAGTTCTTTTCTTAGAACACGTCTAAGTGAAAGTCAGAAATTGTGTGATTCTTTCCTGCACTCTGTCTAGGAGACGTAGCCTGCAGATGGGCAGACTGTCACCAGCTGCAGCAGTGTTCAACTAGACAGACCCTTCAGCAAATTTTATCCATTGTGAGACCATGGCAGTCACATGATCACAGCAGTTCAGTGGGTCCTTCTTCAGAAGACGTTCTTCCCAAAATGTAGGAAACGGCCGTATTTTCAGACATGTATTTGTGCACAGATCAGGTTAGATGCGTTCTGACAGAAGTCTGCACATGAACGGGCATGTGTGAAAGTTAGCATTTTTCCCCCTCTGGAAAGAGTCCTGGCCTTGTGGCTGATGACTAACTCAAAATCATATATTTAAAATTGAGACCAATAGATTGACAGTTAATACTTTGTACCTACTCTTCAAATAGAATGCTGACATTTAGCAAAACTTTCTGGTTTTACTGATACTCCTATTTTCTTAGTGCAGTGCAACCTTGTTCATGACAGATCCTGAGTACAGAGATGGCACATGCACAATAAATAATACTGAAGGGTTTATGTGTTTCATTTTGCATGGAAATTATGTTTTTAAGTGTTCTTTGGGGTCCCTTTGTAGGTAGTTCAGAATTACCAGTGGAGAGTTATCAATGTTGTTCTCATACTTCAAGACTTTTTTTTTATTATTTATTTATTTATTTTTCCATACATTGTTTTGTTTTATTTTTTCCATTCAAGAACATAATTAAAGAAATAAATTTTTTTTCCTTTCTTCCCCTTCTCCCGGTCCCCTCCCACTACCCCCCCACCCCTCCTCCCTCCCCCTTCTTCCTTGAAAGAGGGCATGGTGCCCTGCCCTGTTGGAAGTCCAAGGCCCACCCCCA